>JANTOP010088174.1:0-20190 GCA_027564815.1 Symmerus nobilis
TTAGGACATCTCCATACATCCATTAAATTAATCGACACAATTTAGGTGCGGTTTAAAGTCTTACCGACAAATTAAATTAAATTACAAATACCGGCGGTTATTAGCCGGCGGTTAACCGTTTTTAACAATCGGTTGCGGCGCGGTCGGTTAACCGGTTACAAACCGAAAAATTTTCAGCGGCGGCTGAAATGGAAAAATGGTCGGCGGCGGTTAACCCGATCGGTTAAGCCGAAGAAGTTTCTGTCTCTGAGCCAAATCCAAATCCAATTTCTTTAAAATTAAATTAAATTCATTTTCTTGTTCTTTACTAAAAAAAAAGAAGTTCGAATCCGTTAAATCAATATCCAGGAAGCAATCTCTGCTACCGGAGCCACTATGGCTAGAAAAAATTATGTCAAATGTTATTTGTGCAGCAGAAAAATAAAAAATAATGGAATTGAGATTTTTGGATCCAAAGGATTAAAATTGAAAATTGAATCGATTTTATCTCAACACTTTGGGTTGCAGGTAAATATTGTTTCCCTATAATTCTCCCGAATACAAAATTAATTGATATTTTAGTTGATTGAATCAACCGGATCATCAAAGGTTGTTTGTCGTAAATGTTGGAAAATCACCGATCAATTTCATAAATTATATCGTCGGGTACAGGAGAATATTCCAGCGAATGATACCCTATCACAATTTCAATGTGAAAATGGAATAAATCCTTCAACGAAAGTTGAAATTAAATATGAGAATGAGCTGATAATACAAAATGATATGGACGATTCGTCCAGCAATGCTATGCCCGACAGTTCGGAACCAATTTTAAAAATCGAAGATGTACTGAATCCGATAACCGATGGTTGTTCAGTTAATAGAAATTAATTTATTATTAAATTAACTATGTTTTTTTTTGGTAGGAAAAATTAGTGATCTTTATGCGACACTGCCAGAAAAATCCCTTAATAATGATCAAGAAGTGAAAATAACAGAAGACGTACCGAGAGTGAAAAGAAAATATATCAAAAGATTTCATCGCGTAAATAAATCCAGACCGCGAACGGCACGAACTGAGAAAGAGCGAGCTGATCATCAATCGAAACTATTGTCGGAGGATACGGAAATTGATAATTTCATTGGAATATGTTGTGATATGTGCGGAAGGAAGGAGAGTTCATTTATCGGTTTGCGACAACATTTCCGAGCTGAACATCGAACAACCGGCTACTTAAAATGTTGCAAGAAGAAATTTTTTCGACGTTCGATATTATTAACTCACATTAAAGACCATAGCTGTCCCGATAAATACAGGTACATGAATTATATACCATCTACGATATATTTATCAATTTAATTTTAGATGTGAACCGTGCAATAAATCGTACACAAATAGTTATTGCTTACGGGTTCATATTAAAACCCATGATCCCGATTTTAAATCATATCATTGCGCTGACTGTCCGAGACGTTTCGAAAGTAAAACATTATTAGCAAAACATATTCTTAAAGTGCATAGCAATGCACCAAAATTATTCGAATGCGATATTTGTAAAAAAACGTTAGTATCACCTGTTCAAGTGTTCACCTGTTGTCCGAATCACGATACTTAACTTAATATATATTTATTTTGAATAGTTTCTTCACGAAAGGAACCGTTTCTGGTCACATATTAACCGTACACACAAGTCATTCGTTGAAATTTTGTGAATTGTGTGCAAAGATTTTTAAAAGTCAACAGCAATTGAAGAGTCACTATGCAATAACGCATATGGGAATGGAAGTGCCGAAAGCTGAATGTAACATTTGCGGTACATGGTTCAATAAGAGATATCTTCGACGTCATATGATAAGGCATGAGGGATTGGAAGCCACATGTAATGTTTGTGGAAAGAAGTCATCGAATAAACTGTCGTTACGGATACACATGAAAAATATGCATGGCGGCGGGAAAACGTATCAATGCAATTTTTGCGAGAAAAAATTCAAATCGGGAGTTATATTAAAGGTTAAAAATAATCTGAACGCCAAAAAAATATATTGATAAATTTTTTATTTCGCAATTAGGAACACATTGCCACACATACTGGAATCAGTCTGTACAAATGCCCCTATTGTACAATGGAATGTAACTCAAATGCAAATATGTATAAACATAAAAAACTGAAACATCCAAATGAATGGTTGGAATATTGTCGTAAACGCTTGGAAACTAGATATAAATCCAATTCATTTCCTGTTTGAATTTCTCTATTTTTTACTGATTTTTATGTATTTTTTTTTCAATACTCTAAGCAAGAATTGTTTAAAGAGGAATTCTAAAATAAAAAGAATAAAACAACAATAAAGTCAACCAACCAAATCTAAATCAATCGGTCAAGTAACAAGAACAAGTAGGACATTTTATATACCCGAATCTATAACGGTTTTTATATAAACAACCCTATTAAGTGCTTGACATTGATTAGAGAAGGAATGGCCAACCCATTTGACGTTCATCAGTATTGTTTATGTAAACTCTGAACGGTGGGTAATAAATCAAACGGGATCCCAGAAATAATTTGAATTAATTGTTGCAGAAAAGATCCAGAACTATTCTCGGATCGCAATGGTTCTGAAGAATTTTATCAAATGTTTTTTGTGTAGTAGAAGAGCAAATAATGGCATCGACATATTTGGACCGAAAGGAATTAAATTGTTAATGGCATCGATTTTAGCTCAGCACTTTGGATTTCAGGTAAATGCCCGGATGATCGGAATCGTTCAAAAATATTCTTTAAGTTGTAGATTTAAATTAAAACTATTCGACCTGATAACTTAATTGCCTACTTTTCAGTTAACTGAATCCAATTATGTATCGAAAACGGTGTGTCGTAAATGTTGGCAAATAACCGATCAATTTCATAAACTTTATTGTTCGGTGACCGAGAATCAAAAAATTTTACAACAGAACGGCCAATTAAAAAGTGAACATCCCAATATTACAAATCCATTAACAAGTAATGTTGAAATTAAACATGAAAATGAATTGATCATTCAACAAGATGATACGTCCAGTAATGTGGCACCAGACAGTTCGGAATCATATTTAAAAATCGAAGATTTTTTAGAAACAAAAACCGAAGGTTGTTTAACAGAATTTATTTCCCCATAAAATTTTTAATAAAAAAATATCGTTCTTTAATAGAGAATATTCCTGAATTTATCGAGAAGAAGCTACCAGAAAAAATCATCGATATTATAGAAAACGTACACAAGGTACGAAAGATCAGAGGAACCTACACAAAGAGAGAGAAGAAACCAATCAGAATTCGAACGATTCGAACTGACGAACAGAAAGCGGATAGCCGATCGAAGCTATTATCAGAGGATAATGAAATTGAAAGTTTTATCGGGATACATTGTGATGTATGTGGGAGAAGAGAAAAATCTTATATCGCTTTGCGACGACACTTTCGAACCGAACATTTAATCAGCGGATATATAAAATGTTGTAACAAGAAATTTTTTCGTCGTACGAAATTGTTAACTCATATTAAAGATCATAACATTCCCGATAAGTACCGGTGAATATAATATTTTCATTATTTTAATTGATAAAATTAATGATCTATTTTTAAATGTCTCCTTTGTAGATGTGAACTTTGTAACAGATCGTACACCGATAAGGAATGTTTGGTTCGTCACATGAAGAAGATTCATGATCCCGCCTTTAAATCACTTCAATGCGATCATTGCCCTAGACGTTTTGAAAGGAAAACACTTTTAGATAATCATGTTTATGAAAGACATAGCAACGCACCGAAATCGTTTGGATGTGATATTTGTAATAAAACGTTGGTAGTATTTAATTGGTTAACATTTCATATTAAATAGTATATAAATTTTTATAAATATTTTGAACAGTTTTGTGACGAAAGACAACGTTTACAACCATATATTGGTCGTACATGCAAATAAATATTCGAAAATATGCGATCTATGTGCACAAATCTTTAAAAGTCAAGCATTATTAGAACAGCACTATGCGATAAAACATATGGGTATGCAGACACCGAAAGCAAAATGTAACGTATGCGGTACATGGGTTAATGAGAGAAATCTTCGATTTCATTTGGCAAGACATGAAGGATTGGGAGCTACATGCAATATATGTGGTAAACAGTCATTGAACAAAGTTGCTCTACGCAATCATATTCTGTACGTTCATGGTGGCAGGTCGTTTCAATGTAATTTCTGCGATAAATCATTTAAATCTAGAGTTACATTAAAGGTAAAATTGTAAATAAATATTGTATCCATTGAAATATATTTTTTTTCATAATCAATCAAGGAACATATTGGATCGCATACGGGTTTCAGTATGTATAAGTGTTCGTATTGTTCGATGGAATTTAAATCGGGCGCAAATATGTATAAACATAGAAAGAAAATTCATCCAAATGAATGGTTGGAAGATCATCGTAAACGGTTGGAAACGAAAACTAAATCGCACTAAATTCTGGTTCTAATTTTGAAATAACTTAAACGGCCAATTTATTTAAGAAAATAAATATAAAGAATTCATTTAGAATAAGAGAATATAATAAAAATTGACTTACCACCCTATCCCATTAATCAATTAAAAATCCTATACAAATTTGAATTTGAACAATAATTTTAAATTTGACCAAAATGAATTAATTATGCTGAAGAACTCGAAAAGGGTCCACAACAATTTTCATTAATAAAAAATCAGCTAATTAAAATATTGGAAACACCTCCGCCCGGACAAAATTGAATTGAATGGTTAAATATAATTAAAAAGAAATAATAAATACAAGTAACAAGTGGGACATTTTAAATATCCGTATTTATAACGGTTTTACAGTAGACAACCCTATTAAATGCTTGACATTGATGAGGAAAGGAATTGCAAATCTGACGTTCATCAGTATTGTTTATGTAAACTCTGAACGGCGGATCATAAATCAAACGGATCGCAGAGGATCAGATATTAAAAAGTTGATAAATTTATAATAAAATTGAAATAATTTGAATTAATTGTTGCAGAAAAGATCCAGGACTATTCTCAAATCGCAATGGTTCTGAAGAATTTTATCAAATGTTATTTGTGCAGTAAAAGAGCAAATAATGGAATCGACATATTTGGACCGAAAGGAATTAAATTGTTAATGGCATCGATTTTAACTCAGCATTTTGGATTTCAGGTAAATGCCCGGATGATCGGAATCATTCAAAAATGTTCTTTAAGTTGTGAATTTAAATTAGTATTTATCCATCAAACTTTATTACTTACCCCGCCATGATTCCCAGCAAAAAGCTATATAAGGGTTCAGGTTCGTACAGTGGTGTGCGGCCAATAACTGCATAAGTTGTACAGCATTTTCTGCCCGTAACAAAATGTTACAGCCTTTAATCATATGCGTTTGGTTTGTTTAAGAGAAGATTAGAATTTCTAGATCAGCTAATTTTAAGGATCATTCGAAATTCTTCGGAATTTCTATATATAAATAAAGGACAATCGGTGGGATATCTTAAGAAAATTCCCACCACTAAGAAATCACCTATAGTAGGAAATCTTGGAAAAATCTTCTAACTGCCTAAAATCAATTTTAAATCTTCGAACTAATCATAGAAGGTCTAATCGATTTCTAATAAATATCATAGAGTAGCCATTGTCCTTTTTTAAGGGCATTTTTCGAAAATGAATCTAACAACCTGAAATTCTGTTTGCACTTGAATAAGGAGGAGTAGTCAGAGACATAGGGTAGCACCTTCAATTCCTATAAATTTTCCTAACTTTTCCCAATTTTTTCTGAACTTGCTGGGAAATCGTAACGTTGTTAACGTGAACGTCCTGGGAAATCGTTGTGGTCAATTAGGATTCTACTCGATTAAAAACCGACCTTTTCCTGGTTCCGATATTTTTTTTTTCATTATTCGACCTGATAATTTAATTTCCTACATTTTAGTTAACTGAATCCAATTGTGTATCGAAAACGGTATGTCGTAAGTGTTGGCAAATAACCGATCAATTTCATAAACTCTATTGTTCGGTAACCGAAAATCAAAATAATTTACAACAGAACAGCCAATTAAAAAGTGAACATCCCAATATTACAAATCCATTAACAAGTAATGTTGAAATTAAATATGAAAACGAATTGAGCACACAACAAGATGATACATCCAGTAATGTGGCACAAGACAGTTCAGAACCATATTTAAAAATCGAAGATTTTTTAGAAACAAAACCCGAAGGTTGTTTAACAGAATTTATTTTCCCACAAATTTATTAATAAAAAATATCGCTCTTTAATAGATAATATTCCTGAACTTATCGAGACGAAACTACCAGAAAAAATTAGCCAGCCGGTCGCCCATATTATAGAGAACATACACAAGGTACGAAAGGTCAGAGGAACCTACAGAAAGAAAGAGAAGAAACCAACCAGAATTCGAACGATGCGAACTGACGAACAAAAAGCGGATCACCGATCGAAGCTATTATCAGAGGATAATGAAATTGAAAGTTTTATCGGGATACATTGTGATGTATGTGGGAGAAAAGAAAATTCTTATATCGATTTGCTACGACACTTTCGATCCGAACATTTAATCAGCGGATATATAAAATGTTGTAATAAGAAATTTTTTCGTCGTTCAAAATTGTTAACTCACATTAAAGATCATAACTTTCCCGATAAGTACCGGTGAATATAATATTTTCATTATTTTAATTGTTTAAATTAATAATCTATTTTTAAATGCTTCCTTTGTAGATGTGAACTTTGTAACAGATCGTACACCGATAAGGAATGTTTGGTTCGTCACATGAAGATTCATGATCCGGCCTTTAAATCATTTCAATGCGTTCATTGTCCTAGACGTTTTGAAAGGAAAACCCTTTTAGATAATCATGTTTATGAAAGACATAGCAATGCACCGAAATTATTTGAATGTGATATTTGTAATAAAACGTTGGTAGTATTTAATTGGTTAACATTTCATATTAAATAGTATAAAATATTTATTGATATTTTGAACAGTTTTGTGACGAAAGACAATGTGTACAACCATATATTAGCCGTACATGCAAATAAATATTCGAAAATATGCGATCTATGTGCACAAATCTTTAAAAGTCAAGCATTATTAGAACAGCACTATGCGATAAAGCATATGGGTATGCAGACACCTAAAGCACAATGTAACGTATGCGGTACATGGGTTAATAAGAGAAATCTTCGACATCATTTGGCAAGACATGAAGGATTGGGAGCTACATGCAGTATATGTGGTAAACAGTCATTGAACAAAGTTGCGTTACGCAATCATGTTCAGTACGTGCATGGTGGCAGATCGTTTCAATGTAATTATTGCGATAAATCATTTAAATCTAGAGTTACATTGAAGGTAAATTTGTAAATAAATATTGTATCCATTGAAATATAATTTTTTTTATTAATCAATCAAGGAACATATTGGATCACATACGGGTTTCAGTATGTATAAATGTTCGTATTGTCCGATGGAATTTAAATCGGGCGCAAATATGTATAAACATAGAAAGAAAATTCATCCAAATGAATGGTTGGAAGATCGTCGTAAACGGTTGGAAACGAAAAGTAAATCGCACTAAAATCTGGTAATAATTTTAAAATAAATTCAACGGCCAAGTTATTTAAGAAAATGATTATCAAGAATTTTATCATTTTTTCTTTTAGGATCATAGAATAAAATAACAATTTCCTTACCATCCTATCCCATCAACGTCCATTCGGACAAGCTCAATGGCTGATTACAGATGTCGTTAGAAGTTTTTATTATTGAGTTCACTAGAACAAATTAACCACTAATTTTAAATTTGACCAAAATGAATTAATTATGCTGAAAACTCTAGGGTTCCACCAAAAATTTCATTAATAAAAAAATATCAATCCTAATGCTATTTAATATATATATATAATACTGGGCGAATTAAAATATTGTAAACACCTCCGCCCGGACAAAATTGAACGTGATGGTTAAATCGGTGCGGATCACTGTATAAAAGAATACTTGAATTCGCACAGTATTTTACGAATGGAAAAATGGAAGTTGTCCCCGTATTAAACAAATTACCATCGCCGGTCAAAAAAGATAAGTTTCTCACTCACTCGAATAATGTACAATAGGGTCGCCCCTTCTCAAAACCAATAACCTAAAAGAACTAAAAATTTTAAAACGAAAATGGTAAGAGATAAACCGAACATTAGCCAATCGAATACAATACATTTCACTTATACCGAACATTTTAATTTTCCGTTTTCAAAGTTATTTCACAATACCGGCAACTTTAACTTAAAGGAAAAATGTACATAAATTATCTATTACCCGTTGTTACGCGATGTAAAATTGTATTCAGAAATGAAAAACCGTTAAATCTCCCTCCAAACGGCCATATTAGACGTCATCAGAAATCTGATTAATAAAAGTACTGCCTGAAAGCAAGTAATCGGTTATATTTAATCGTTATTGCAGATTTTTTTTTAAGTTTATAATTACCATTTTAACTGCTAAGTTTCTCAGTTGAAGGCATAAATAATATATTGAAGATCACTTGAAGAAGCTGCTTTCAAAGCCTAGTATTTGGTATCAGTAAATCGTATGCTCAATATAAAATCATTTTCGAAATAAAAACCTGCTTTTCACATACCACAAATTTGTTGTAGAATAACGAAACGTACCCAAGCTACTTTTGACATTTCCATTGTTTTCAATCATAGATTTTTGGGAGTGTTTGTTTGTTGTTCGAAAATTTAAAACATTTAAATTAAATTACTTTTAAGTGAATTATACCAATAATTATTATTAAATTAAATTAATAAACAATTTACCTCTTTATATTTATCGACAGCTATAAAATAAAGTAACGAAATGTACGGAAACATGATACATTTCACTTTGCTATTTCTAGGCGTTGTCAAAACAGGTAATGTGTAATCAATGTAAAAAATATATTATTAATTATTATTATTATTTAACCAATCAAATTTCAACTTAATAACTAATTGATTTTTAAGGAATGATCGAAATATCCATCACTTTTTAATTTATAATTATTTTAATATCCATTTGAATTACTATGGTTATAAACGATGTAAAATGATTAGGCTGACCATGCAGTCGATTTAATATAATTCTGTTTTAGGACTATCCATCAACTGTTACGTTTGTAATGCATCCGATTCCACACATCCATTTGAATGCGGCGAATGGTTTGATCGCTTCGATGTACCAGACATAAAACCGCAAGACTGTTCATCGGTGCATGACGCCAAATATTGTATAAAACACATTGGTCGTTTTGAAGGTATAATGTTATGACTTCCAAATCATTTTAGAGAAGAGCTTTTTAATATTAATTTTATCATTTACTTCCTAATACATATCGCACTGGGTTTATTATAGAATTATCTTTGATCACTGGCTGTATGTAGTAGAGCACACTAACCGATACTTTATTACTTTCACTAGTATTTATGGTAATTAATTTAACCTAATATTAATTTTATATCAATATTTGTAACTAACCGACTAACCCAAACATGAATGAGTATCGCTTCTACACGCTTAAAATGAAACCATATTCAAAGAAACCATTCTATTCAAATAGGTGGCGTTGGAGCCAAACGGTTTTGTTCATCAAAAGATCTGGGAAACTATTGTAATGATGTGAGGAATAAAGGTGATCAAAGGGAATATCGTTCATGCATATTTACGTGCAGTACGGATGGTTGTAATCACTCGTCGAGGATTGATGTAACGGGCTTGTTAGTAGCCATGTCGCTGGGATTGATTCTGTTTAAATTTTTTAATATTATATAAAAATTAAGTTGATCGCCATAACGATTGATTCCGTCCTCCCTTTTTTTTAATTATTTTATTAATTTTAAATGAATTAATTTTTAGTAGAAAATAAAATGTTTTTTTTTTATATACAAATCCACCGGTGTACTTTTTTTTAGAAATTATTGCCTCTCTTATTGCAATGCCCAATAATTTATAATTGTTATAGACTTCAAATAAAGTGAGATTGCAGGACTAATAACACTGCATGCATGACATTGATATCCTCCTTAGATTAAAAAGCCGTCTTCAATATCTTTAATTTCGTATGCCAATCAAGAAAATCCAACGAGCCCTTTTTAAGTTATGAAATTTTGTAAATCCTCTACCATCCAAAATGCGAAAATTTTGGTCACTTTATCTTTCTCTTAATAGAACTCCTATCTGGCCGGAATAATATTAAATTTTATTTTTCGGCTATTTATCCCTTACCTAAGCGCTAAGATTATGTTGTAGCTGAAGTAGATTTCACACAGAGAACGAAATTTCCATGAAAAAGAATTATCAAGGAGATTGGAGTCCACTTATGCCTGCTGATACTACAAATAATCATTTTCTTTTATGCGATACAACCTTTCTGATTCAAAATTCATAATCAGTCCCCTAAAATTAACTAGAAATCCCCTAGTTTCATCTTGTTTGAAACTGTGAAATGGCGATAACAGCCCTAAAGAAATAGCCAGTATAAATCACTATCTCATAATACTTGTTATTTTATCCAAACATCTTAACAGTAAAATAATATAAAAGAAAAAGAATATAAAGTCAATCATCAACCGTCATTCATTTCGTAAAGCACTTGTGCAATTGTACGACTCGATTCAACATTACTGAGAGCTATACCAGCTAAATGCGGTTCATAATATCGTAAATTTCTGTAAAAGATAAATGAGAGCCGATTAAAAACCAGACCAAACGGTAAGAAATTTAAAAATTAACCGTTTTGCTGTTGTTGAATAAACCACCAGATTCCTTAATATAAGAGCAGCTGTTAACCGGATACTCTTCGTTACCGGACCCTCGTTCTCATCCTGTAAAATAAATAATTTAATTGACGAAAAAGAAAAATCAAATCGATTTTTGAATACCATAATCTCCTTCATAGTGCTCAAATCAAATGAATGCCTCTTAATCGCTTGCATTGCAGCGCTAGCATTAACCAGAGCACTATTCCCAGATGATGTTGATAAGGCTGGTGACGATGTTCCATTCGATTCGGTTACCGTTGCTGCTAAATTTTTAATTACCGTAACGGGACCTTGTTGGCTACCATCTACCGGTACAGTTGGAGTTGATGTTGTCCGACGTTGTGCCGCTTGCTTAAATGATTCCATCGTACAGTGACGATCCTGTATATGGGTCATCAGTGAAAATCGCTTTCTCGGTATATTGTCACAGTAATTTGGACCGGGACCGCATTGACAGTAGATTTCAGCGTTCGGATCAATATTTTCGGGACAATGAATCTGGCACATATGCATGAACGTCTCATTGAGCGATTTGAATTTTTTCCGGGTACAATAACGCCAATCGCATTGATATAACCAACTGGGATCGGCTAAATCATCGTCCGATAATTTTATGATTTCGATTGGGGATTGAGGTCGAGGTATCGATATTTCAGGGATCGGTTTTATAGCGGAAATTTCTATTATCGGTTTCTTTACCGTTTCATCCAATTTCGAAATATAAGTTTCCGATGACACGGGACTGGAAATCGGTTGTTGGATTACCACTTGCTTCTGTACTATTGGTTGTGATTTATTTTGTTGCTGAATGAATCGTTGTTGCTGTTGGTGTTGCTGCTGTTGTAACGTCGGCTGTGGTTGTTGTTGCTGTTGACTCTGTATAACGATCTGTTGTTGAATAGTCGCCGGTTGAACATTTTGCTGTTGAACCGTTTGCATAATTGGAGTTGATCCAGTTATTTGTTGCGGTCCGGTTTGTATCACTGCCGAACCGGTCGTCGACATCGGATGATTCATGATAACATGATGTTGTACGGGTCGAGGTACTTGGGTAACAATCATTTGTTGACCCTGTTGTGTAGTCATAATCACTTTTTGTGGTGTTACCGGTGCATTGACCGTTCCTAAGATTTGTCCCGTTTGTGATTGGCCCGGTTGTGGGGCCTGCTGTTGTAGAATGATAATTGTTTTAGTTTGATTGCCCGCCTGTTGGGTTTGTAGTAGAACCGTTTGATGCGGATTCATTGTTGCTTGTGGTTGGGCCACCAAATATGTTTGTCCCTGTTGATTCGTTGCCAAAACGTACTGAGTTTGAGTCGGTTGCTGTATAACCGGTTGAATTATCTGTCCGGTTTGACCGAATTGTTTCGGAAGTTGGATGTTAGCCACCGTACCCGGCCCAGTTCCGTGTTGTAAAATCAGCGGAACACTTGTTTGACCGGAAATTGATTGACCACCGGTTGTTGAACCCAATATAACCTGTTGCCCGGAATTATTTGTTCCCATGATTAGTTGTCGCTGAATGGGAACCGGTACGTTGATAATCTGCTTTGCCTGTTCAATAATCGGTTGCGGTACCGGTTCCTCCTCCTTCATTATAACATCATCATCGTCCATATCCTCATCTTCCAGCAGAGATGCAGCCAACTTTGCATATAAATTTGCTGCATTGCTTGACGGAAGTTTTGGCGGTGAATCTAATTCATCATCGTCCAGGGATGATTCAATTTCTATTGGATCACCCTCTTCACCGGTTTGTCGTTTCGGTGACATCGAATCGATCGTATCCTGATCACCTTTCCGTTTTAATGGATTCTCCTGATTGACAAATCGCGGTTCGCTAGCTTTACGTTCCAACAGATCGGCCAACATTTTATTTGCTGTTATAACATGTTTGCCATCGTCCAATTTAATTTGATTTGGTATCAACAGACCTTCGAAACCGGTAAATGAATTTTCTGTATCGTCGACGAATGATGTTCGTTCCGTACTTGATGTACTCGATGTTACCGATTCCATTGAATCGGTATCATCTTCCAATTTATAAGTGATTGCTGGCGGAATATAATTAGTGGTACGCGATGGACCACCGCTAAGCGGTGCTAATGGTGGTACCGGTGCATTAGTATTACTGCTACCCTCAAACTCCTTCTTCTGTACTACCGTTGGTACCGGGGCGGTAATAATGTTCGGCGGGAGCTTCTTTGTCGATTTGATTGTTATACCAGCCGGAATAATAGTCGTTTGAATGTTTGATGTCGATGTTGTCGCAGAATATTGCTGAGCGATCTCCTTTTGTTTTTGCATGTGTTGGCGTTGGGCGACCTACGAATTATTTTCTTATAGTTACAGTTACAGTTACATTTTGAATTAGTTTCTACTGTTGGATTATTCTTATTAAATTGGATTCAATATAAATCAAAAAAACACACAAAACTTAAATTAAATTAAGTCATGCAAGCACAGGGCAAGTCATCTACATACAAATTTCATTTCGATTAGTTCACACAACTCTCGGTTAATTTTCTTTTAATTGTTAAACTTCAAATTGACTGTAATCCGTTACAGATTGGGGCTCTCACAGCCCCAGAAAATTTATACGAGTCTCGAAAATCAAGTACTCAGAGAACTAAATACAGACTGAATTCTATCGAATTTATAAGATTGTGATACAACGAAACTATCAACTTACAGAATCAATAATATAAAAAATCATATCTCATGGTATTCGTCTCACTCTCTTATCTAAATTATAGAAACATCGAAGTTCTCATTACCTGTTGAACATTAACATGCTTTGTGGTAGTAGTAGTAATGACACACGCATTTGATTTATTAATATTGGTAGTAGTAGCATTTATAGTAGCATCACCGGCAGCTGTTACAACTGTCGGACAATCAGTCGGTGTTACCTTATTTGCTAATAGACTTTTTATAAATGATGATTGCGTTGCGGTTGTGGACGTTTGTATAACACTACCACCGATTGTTGTTACCATTGAACTAGTAACGATGGCTTGCTCCTTCACATTCTGACTCGGAATTGGCGTTGTCTTTTGGATGATTACAACGGATTCTGCTGTTGGACTCTAAAATATAACAAATTAATTAAAATTACTAGGTTGATACACCCTAAACTGACGTCGACTAATAACAAGGGTCGTCGTTGGTTTAATAGCTAGATAATTGAGAAGGGGGTGACACACAGGTGGATACGAAAGTTTATAAGTCCTAGTCCGCTATCCTAGATAACTGGATACAGGCTAGAAGCCCTTAGCATTAGTGAAATTTGATAGAACAAGAGTGGAAAAAGAACAACCAACGGCTCAACTATTTCCTCCAGGAAATTGCAGATCCAAATGTCAAAATATCCCTACAGCTAGTTCTAAGAACCTGACAGACTTAGCCATTGATGTCGCCAACCCAGCATGGAGAAATATAGACAGTTGCGGTATCTCCAGGCAGCAAACAAACCTCTTACATCCTGAAGTTTTTCTTTTGGGATTAAAATTACGGTTGTAACCATACACGCAGGAATCGCAATGGACCTTATGGCCTCACGCGAAAGCGGAGTAGTTGCACGAGGCAACTAATAGAAAGAAACTAAAAATTGAAATGAATAAATTACACGGCATCCGTATGAATTTAAATACCGTCCCTTCAGAGCTGAAGATGGAAAATCCGTCAGTGATGGAAGGCCAACAGATTTAGAGATGTACTAATTTGCTGACTTACTCAACAAGCTAAGTCATGTACAAAACTGACATACCAAGCCGCAGAGATATTAAATAAAAACTAATTCTTACACTTGGTTTTCCAATTGTTGGCGACGTAACAATTTCGGTTGATTGACTCTCATAGGTTGGCGTTGGCGTTGCTTTTAATATTTCAACATTTGGACGCTAAAAATAAAATTACAAATTTCAAAAAATCGTATAAACTAACAAAATGAATTTATTTACATGCATCGGTTTCCCCTTTATCCGTATTCCCTCATAGCAAAACGGTCGCTGTTCATCACCCCCACCTACTTCAAACCGTTGATTAGGTCCGACCGCATCACCAAATATTTTCCGTACGTAAGCGGGAAAATGATTCGGTGACAGAACGCTAGTTCGATTCGTTTTCGTACTAGCGCCCACATACATTTTATACAAATCGTGCTGTTCAATACGGCTATCAACGGCCGAAACATGTTCGAAATTGGCACGTAACCATGCCGTAGCGTACTGTTCGTTTTCGATGATAACCTGTTGAGGAATGCCTTTATTCAATTGAATCTGTTGCGGGGATGGTTTAATGAGCGGTTGTGGTTGTTGTTGTTTTATTGGTTGAGAAACAACAACGACCGGTTGCAGTGGTTGCGGAGATTTTTGTGGTTGTTGCGTTAGGGTTGTTAATTTCAATGGATCTGGTGGTGCTAATGATGTGACCACTGAACTATTACTATTCGAATCGAATAAATCGAATGAAGATCGGGCTACCGGTTGTAATTGGACCGCGGTTATATTATTTTGTACTGGAGCTATTGTTGGGGCAACATTTGTCGGAACTGTTTCAACAACTCGCATCAATATACAACCGTCCGGTCCGTAACTTTGCGCTTCAACTGTCACTAAAGCGACAAGCGTATCAACGATACCACGTACTTGAATAACAGCCAAACAAGTACGTTCACCCAATGACGTTAACGCGTAAATACATTCCAATGTATACAATAACAACATTATATCGTTTAACGATAGAAATAAACACATTTGCTTAACAGTTTCTTTATGTAACGATTTTTGTAACGGTTCCTCGTTACACTCTTTCTGACACAGCTTATATAGAATTTCTAATGAGCTAATGATAACACCACGATCTTGACATTCAATCCCATCACTTATCGTCGTCAACAGACAACGGGTTAAATCATCTATTGATGGATCAGATAACTCCAATTCGGCAGCAACATTCCCTAACATATCCAAACCCATATGATGTAAATTATTCCATCGAATGTTCGAACACATAATAAGGAATCGAATAAATGTTCGATTCTTAACTAGATAATGAATGTTCTCATCGATAAACGATAGATTTCTTAAGATTGAAGCGATTTGATGGACCCGTTGACCGATATAATCATGCGTTCCCAAACCGTTACGATAATTTAGAAAATCCGATCCTACTGGTAGATCAATTATTTGGCCATCGATTAAATTCTCCTTCTCTAAGTTATCGTAATCGATCGTACGATGATTAACCGGACCCCGATCGGTAGTTTCAAAATAATCATCATACGACAGCTCTAAAATCATCGATTTATCGTATAGGCCATTGTTCCAAAAACGTTGAATCGATTGATGACGAATGCCTGCATAGAAACCGACAAATAATTCACGGAGGGAGGCTGAAAACAAATTTATTAAAATGGATTTCGATGTGGAATTTGAAATTTCTTACAATGTGAGAATACACCAGCGTGCGCCAACAGTGAGTCCAATAATTTCGGACACCGTTCGATTTTTAATGTGTGCTTACTCTCATTTGCCATCAGTGTACACACGTTGATTGCAAAATCTTGTTCGTTCGGTAACGGCGACATTAACGACATGAATAGTTTATCATATTCGGATATTTTACGAAAATCTGTAGATAATTTATGTAATATACGTGCATGATCTGAAATATTAAATCAAAAAAATGCAATTTCCGCACGAATTCGAACGTAAACGGCGTAAACGGATAACCTTACCGGTTACATTATGTTGGGCATAATTATATTTCAACGGAACTTCAGTTATAATTTTATTATTCCATTTTTTATGACGATTATCATCGTCCCCATCATCATTCCGTTCATTATCGTCACCCACAAAATTTTGTTTCTCATATCGTTCCAAGTAACGAGTGTAAATCTGTTTGATTCCAACCGATGCATTAACACATTTTTTCGGTAATTTAAACTCTTCGAATATCTCTTCCCATTCATTGCGGTAATTCACCTTCGTACAACCGCCACGGTTCGTCACCAACTGATACAATTGATGTAAATCGATTTCGATGCCGTTTATATGTGGATATCGGGGGATTGTTGTACTGTGAATTGAATTTAAATGATAAAGATTGAGATTGAGATAATATTTTATACGTTTATTACCCTTTATTTTCATGAAATTGGAATAAATCCTTAAAGAATCCGGCTCGGTCACGAAACAACCGGTAATGGGTACCCTTTCGGGTCGATCCCTTTATTCCGCTTCCCAACGAATCCTCGTTGAACGATGTTGCCGATATATTTGATTGTGATGTATCCATGACCATGGGTAGATATATTTCTTTGCGTATTTAATGTTTTAATGGAAACAAAGAATAAAAACTTAAAAACTCTTCAATAAAATCAAAATTTTGGTTAAATATTTGACATTTCACACAAAATTACATTCTGGTGGTACAAAGATTTGTTTGCATTGACTTTCCCATTTAAATTAACTACCTACGACCAAATCAAAGTCAAATTATTTGAAATTTATTATTTCTTTATGAAATTTAATTCTAAATTATAAATATATTTAAGCATTACTTTAATTATTTAATTAAATATAAAATTTATAATTTCCAGTAACGCGGTTTAGATGTTTTTTCCTGATTTTCACGCGTACATACTCTCAAATGTCAACCCGCGTTTAATCACCGATTATTTCCCCTTGCCAGATCTTCTCAAATATTACCCATCGTGCAAATGTATCTAGCTAGAGTACGATTCCTAGTTCTGTTTCAAATTTACAACTCAGTCTTAACTGAAGAAATTGTAAAAAATATATTAAGAACATTCATTCTAATGTAAAATGAAATTATGGGGTAATGCCACTCTAAAATTTTGGGAGGCTCGGCTATTTTTAAAATCATCCAGAAATACAAAATTTGCATCGAAAAGTGCTATTTTCTCAAAACTACGTATTTCAAACTGGCCGGAAACAGATCTGTAAATAGATTTTCATTAATTTCTTTCAAAGTTTAACTGTAGTTGCACAATTATATATCGAGAAAAACTGCCCGTGTATAGAATAGGCTCCGTTGCTAAGCTGTGGTGACGTCATTTTGTGCAAGAAAGCTGATAAAAAATATTTTAATATGCTTGAAAGCATGTACAATAATGCCCTTTTCAAAATTAGGCTGTTATCTGGCCGTGAGAGTGGCATTATACTATAATTTATAGATGAACACTTAATACTATTATTCACTGTTTCATTCCTTACAAGACAAATTGATGTAATGCATCATAGACATCCAACTTGTTAACAATATTTATACGAATTATTTGAAAATAAGAACGCCAACTGGCACTGAATTAACAGATGGGGAAAATGTTTAATTTTCACATAGAAAACGAATCATGCCGATGAAAAACAGTTTGAAAATTGTTTAATTTTGAGGTCACTTCATAAAAAATAGTATAAATCGGTTCAAAATCTATTTTTTAAGAAATTCGGTCAATTGATCCCTAAGTTAAGGCAATTTATAAGAAAATTATCCAGAAATTTTAATTCAGCATTTCAGGTAGAAATAACTCATAACTTTGTATATTGTCAACAAAATGCTTAAAAAAAATAAATAAATTACTGTCCGCCTATTTCTTGGCTTTCCATTCCATCCGCCTGGCTCCCAAGCTTGACCGGAGACAGGAGAGTTGGATGCAGGATTGAACATGAGCATGCGAAATATATACATTTGGGTAGATTGACGTTAGTTCTACTTTCTCAAAAACGAATACAAACTATGAATAGATCAATTCTTTTAAATAAGCAAGAAGATAAATGTACTCATCAATTACACAGTTGTACACTAAAAAAAATAATGAGAACGGACTATGTGGATTTTGATAATTCGGGTATGCTGAACACAATTAATTTTTCTCCACGTCACACGTCACATTTCGGAAAAAAATGCTTCCAAAAAAGTAAATTTAAAAAAAAAAAATTTTCAAATTTTGATCAGTTGAATTCAAACATATTTATAAACTAGGACTAAATCATATTTCAATCGAGAAATACATTTATATACAGGTATGCCCCCACGGTTAATTCGTAGCGTATTATATGGAAACAGTGTTATATCGAAAACAAAATTGAATTGCGAGCAAAAATACATGGAAAAATCGTCATATTTCTACCAAATTTTCTCAAAAATTTGACGTGTAGGACAAAAACTAATGATGGCATGATCAGCGACTCCTAATTAACTAAAAGGACCCAGTCCAGTCCAATTTTTTTTTCCAATTTTGTACATTTGTGTTATTAATCCTCTAAATGCGATTCGTACGTTGTTAGCACTGTATCAGAGTTTTTAACCATCGAGATTTGAAATATATCATTATGAAAAAATGGAAATTTATTCGCAAAATTAAGCACAAAATTATGAATAAGCTTGAGATTGTTTTTAAGTTTGACAATGACAATGAGTTTATCAAATCTAACACATTAATGTTATAACTTTAATCTCCTCTCAATTAGCCAAACGGTTTGCCTTTCGTCGTCATAAATTAATTTGGCCCCTTTTATAAGTTTATTTGTATCGCAATTATTTCCTTCACCATACTCTTACTTTATCTTCAAAATAATTGAAATTTGTGCTTTCATCTTCAACAACGCCGATCACCGAATTATGTTCGTTAAGAGACGGGCCAAATTTGGAAAGAATTTGTAGGCTCATCATTATAATTTCCATTATTAAATGAACCAGAAATTTCATTGATCATACATGCAAGACAAGATAATTGTAATTTGTGTAGGGATAAAGAAAACAAAAATTTCGGCGGCGTGTAATAAGCCATACGAGAAAAGTGTATTAAGGCCTAGATGGCTTCTTGCACTTTCGAAAGTGAATCAAAAAATCCATGAAAAGTGAATGAAGCCATGTAGGTGTTATTGCACTTGGAAAGTGCAAGAGGCCATTCGGAGTTAAAGTGAAAACATCCATGTATGGCTTATTACACTTTCGAAAGTGCATTACTGCATACTTGAAAAAATGGAACAAGCCATCAGCAAGCAACCGTTAAAAACGGGTGACAGGCATTTGCATTTTAAAATAGGATTTTGCAAGGTAAAAATAGGATATTGCAAAGTAAAAATAAGATTTTTAAAGGTGAAAATAGTTTGATTGGCTTCATATGAAGGAAAATATCCTATACTGAATAGGAATATATCCTATATTCGATATTTTACACTATATGGTTTCTTGCACTTTCGATAGGGAATTAAAAAATCTGAAAACGTGGAAAAAGACGTGTTGGTCTTATTGCACTTTGGAAAGTGCCTGAAGCCATATGGGAAACAGTGGCGCCAATTCATGAAATTCTTGG
>JANTOP010088185.1:0-20185 GCA_027564815.1 Symmerus nobilis
CCATAGAAATTCGAAATGTACTATATGGCTTCTGGCACTTTGCTCGTATGGCTTATTACCGTATGGCTTATTGCACAACACCATTATTTTCGATACAAACTTAGTTCCCTTAATAAATTAAGCAACTTGGATGCATTTTTACGTTTTTACCGTTTCTAGCGTAAAATTGACATAGCTAACGGAATCCATAGGTTGTTATTCCATCTGGTATCAAATATAAACAAGCAACTTCTTTTAAATAGCCACTTGGTCTATATACTTGTTATTATAAAAAAAGGTCCCGGTTCCAATTGAAATTTCACTCTCAACTGAAATAGGATATATTATGTTGACTGTGAGAATGGGGACTGTGGCCATTTTCGAAAGTCATATTTTAATAATAAATAAATAATGTATTTTCCAATTCATATTGCTATATTAAAATGAAATTGCATGCACGACCCTTAAACATAATACATACTTAATTATGTGTACCGTATACTAACTCCCATATCCGGTATACAATTCTCGTAAGCGGTACATATTGTTCGAAAGTATCCATTCCATTAATTAGTAATTTGTTCGGTTGATATAATATGTGTAATGTCAAGAAATTAGTCAAACATATTGTTGTTTAAGATCGATGATGCGGCCAACCAAACCACATGAAATCAAAATAATAGAAATGGGCTTAAACCAGAATATCCGGTCTAAACAAGGAATGGCCGGACAAAAATTCATACCGTTGCATATATTTTACAAATTGCATGTTATTAAACTTAAATGGCGCCCCCCCCCCCCCCCCTCCACCCACAGACGGGTAAGTGGCACAACATATGCTTCCACACAACTTTGAGCAAACTTGTTAATATATATAATGAATAACGAATTGATTTAATGTCAAATACGGTCAACTTAATTCTATTTTTAGGTCATCAATAATTTGTTAAGTGTTCTATGAACTGAAACCAAATATTTAATTACCTGTGTTTCAGCAAAAATTATCCGTTTACCAGGTGCACCGCCAACCCCATTCGGCATCCATGTACTTATCAATTGTGGCCGTAATAATTCATGATCATGTTCGGTGCATACAACACCAGGTCGAGTTGACATCTCATCATCCGTGTATTGGTAGGTGATTGTATTTAAGAAACTGTATGCGGCCGAATTATTTGATGACGGCCTAAAAGGAAAATAAATCATTATTTAAAATTTTAATTTTATGGAGTTCCATTGTCTGACATACTTCGTTAATGTTCGAGTATGATCATCATCATCACTTAATTGCATTTGTACCGGTGGTAATACAACAATCTATAAGAAAATTAATGTTCAAGTTTGATCTTTACGAAATCGTTTCTTGAAGCCAACTTACCTCGTTCCATGGTACAAATACTGTTCGGGTTAATGGTCGAAATGGGGATCGTTGAAATTGTAATGTAACGGCACCTCCACCATTTACCAGTACATCAAACCTAACAATTTGAAAAATTCAGTTTGTTAATAATTTTATTGTTTATTTATTCCTGATAATAGTGTATGTAATGTACCCTACGTAATGGGACCTTTATTAAATTGAAATAAGTGTATTTTTGAAATTAGGCCAAGACAAATATTGACCGAAAAAGTATAATATAACATAGCTGTTTGTACAATGTAAGAAGAAGTTAAGCCTGCTGGAAAGACTTTTCAGCCAACCGCTTCCACTATTGGGACTATATGATAGTCAAAGGTATGTGGAATGAAAATTGTTTACTCATTATTTGCACTCTTGTTTATTCTTGTTTCGTACATTTTATTATTGTCCTCCCATCACAATCATTTCCCTCCGACAATACCACTTATAGCCTATTTACCAAAGTAAAGAAATTATTCTTTCCTAAAACCAACCATTCATTCTCAACAGTATATCCATTCCCTATACGTAAACCTACCTGAATTCCCACTAAAGACAAAAAAAAAAAACAATTCAAAGTTTCGTGTTATCAATTCTCCGTTCTATTGTTTAAACGAGGCACCATATCTCTTGGCTCTTGGACCTTTCACCAATCCCACTCCAAAATTTAATATTTACTTGGATGGATGGGGTGTTATATCGCCCACACTTTTCGGGTACAATGTGATATGGGAAAAAAAGAGCTAAGAGATATAATAATAAATGAAAAATAGGAGGACAAAAGATCCAGGAGGTTATCCCGGAAATGTATTTAAAACACTGGATATCAGGAAATGATAATACAAATTTTTTTTTGTTGGGAAAACAATGAATTGTCCATACTGAGCAAATATTTTTTTTCCAACATGTACTACTTATGTCTCATATGTATATTACAAGGTTAATTACTTAAAGTAAATATTTAATTAAACCTTTGGGTCTTCTTATTGTAATAATATCAATATAAAATCTGGGATGAACTTTCGGAATTAATTATCAAAATTTAATAATTAAATGCTTACGTCTTAGAAGGTTATTTGTGGAAGGTATGCGTGGTTTGAAGTGGATACATAGTTTAGATTTTCTCAAGATCGCCAGGAGAAGGGACCGGACGAAAAATTTTAATGTCATCGGCATAGAGAAGACAGCGAGCGCGTATGCAAACTCCTCGGGGTGATACTTGACTCGAGGCTAATTGAAACTTCTCATTTAGAAGAGAAGTTGCAAAAAGCTAGAATGCTCCTATGGCATGCCGTAGGGTGATAGGCAAAAGCTGGGGACTAAACCCGAAATATTTACTTTGGACTTATTAGTCATGCAGCTGTCGTGTGGTGGCCCAAAACCGTAAATAATGCGACAAAATGTAGACTGGACAAGCTACAAAGACTAGCTTGCATCTTCATCACTGGGGCAATTAGGACCAATCCTACAGCTGGTCTCTAGGCACTCTTACATATTATGCCTTTAGATATCTATATCAAACAAGTTGCTATGTATACTACCATTAGGCTAATAAGGACTGGATGCTGGAACAAACATTCCCATTATTCCAGACACTCCTCCATTGGTATAGACATATTCAAATTGAACCCTATGTTTGGGATGATCACTGATGAAATCACCCCTACGTTTAACTTCATAAAAAAATTCTCTACCAAAATTCCGAACAGAAGGGATTGGGTTGGTTCACCAGGTGTCTATCCTTCGGAGTCTGGTATTTGCAGGCCGAAATTTTGGCCATATCAGCATGTACACAAACCCTGTTAAATATGAAGTATGTTGATCAAAATATCTTCATATGCTCTGATAGAGAGAGACATGGAGTTATTAGCTTATGGTTCATTAACTGTCAGGAAGCACGCGAACTTAAGATTTTAATGATTATAGCAATTTTAGTTAGGATGATCACTAACTCCAGAGTGACCGTGTAGAATCAGAAATGATGACTGGGCATGTACAACGGACCATAGTGTCTAGGTTCTAGGGGTTCTTAGCGTTAAGCGCTGAACCCCTACCCGATCTGATCTGATCTGAGCGCGTATGTAAGAGTGCGTTTGGAATATCATTTACAAATAATATAAATAAGAGAGGTCCAAGATGACTACCCTGTTGTACCCCAGAATTTACGATAAGGGGCCTAGAAACGACTCCGTTTATTCTGACCATTTGTGTGTGGCCAATAAGGTGGCTTTTTAGCCAGTTTAAGAAAGTCGAATTAAACCCATATGATTCCAGTTTAGTAAGCAGAATACTGTGTGATACAGAGTCGAAAGCTTTACTGAAATCAGTGTAGATCACGTCTAATTGCTTACCGGATTTGAGAGCATCGATAGCTAAGGTGAAGAATTAAATTAAATTTGTTAAAATTGATCTACCCTTACAGAATCCATGTTGACCGGATGAAATAACTTTGGAAACCAGGAACTCTTATTTAGAATTCACAAGCGATTCCAATAATTTGCCAAGCGAAGGTAACAAAGCAATGCCTCTGTAATTGGTGATATTAGATCATTCACCTGATTTGTGGATAGGTGTAATAAAACACACCTGGATGGAAATATTCCAGAGCAACGTGACATATTGAATAAAAAAGTTAAAGGACCGGATAAGCTGTAAGCACATTTCTTCAATATACAATACGGAATTGAATCAGAACCCCATACCCTTAAGATTTGGTATAGGTCCATTTGGATCATTATTGCGAACAGTGTCAAGATAGGCTCGCTCAAAGAAGTCCGCGGAAAAATTACAAGTTGAGGATAAAGAATGAGAAGTGGAATTGTATGGTAGATTAAGCAATCACTATGTTTCCTCGAGGATTTATATAATACCTTACATAGAGTTTAGTCTTCCTATTTTTTTATTTAATAAGTTCGAGATTGTACCATGGTGGCTGAGTGAGGTTGCGAAACCTCTTAACTGGTACGAAGTCGCTGAAGCTACTTTTTCGACTACTTATACACAATATCCATCGATAAATGTAATAGATCTTCAGCCGATTGGTTATAATTAACTAAATTGTAAGATAAGTATGCAAGACAAAGTTTTTGAAATACAAGTTTAAGCCAATGGTTTTCCTGAAATTAAAATTACATGATGTTGAGGATCTATCTATTCTATCAATTCTATCAATCGAAAGGTTGATGATTAACGGATTGTGATAGGGATCGACCTTAGATAGAGGATGGTCAGACTTACTCACAGATATGATATCAGGGGAGTTCGTCCAAATGTGACGTTTAAATAATTATGTTGCAAAAGAATTATTACAGCAAACCCAGCTTAAAATTATAATTGATTTCTTTAATTTAATATTTAAAATATGATTTTTATTTCCTAGTCGTAAATAATCGTTATAGTACAGTCACTTAAGCCAAAAAAGAGGGTCAACCTCGGAATGAGAGATAATAAGCTGTAAACTTGTATAAACCTTTATTTTGGCATTCTAAAAGTTGTCTCAATAGTCTCATAAAATTTCGGGTCCGCGTCTTAATATATTCAAGGTCAAAGGTCACAATAATCGCAAATATCTCGCTTTCTAAGGTTTCAATGATATTTGCATCTATTATGAAAATTGTAGAGCATAAAATTTTCTACAAATTTTGTTCCAAACATTTTTTTATACGCTTAACCGTTTTTGAGATAGAACGCAGAGAACGCGCAGCACTCAGCCATACATTGAATAATGCAAGGTCAACCGTGAGTCCCGGTAAATAATACGTCGGTAAATACGGTAAATAATTAGTGAGCTTCAGTCCACTAGACTTTACCGTTAATGTAAGCGGATGGCTAACTATTAAGTCTCAATAACCTAGAAATTAAATAAGTTTAAAAACTTCCGTAGCCCGATATTAGGCTATTGCTGCTGAAAAAGGAGGAAGGTAAAAAGTGATGATGCAACGATTATTTCAAATATTTTATTATTGTTTTATACACTTTCCTTATTAAATAAAATATAATTGACTTAAAACTATAAAATAATTTCCTTAATTCTAATAATCCATATTTCATTCCTTCTATTATTGATAAGTTTAATTTAACGTTAGGCTTTGTCCATTAAGTAATCGGATGTAAAGTTAATATTACTAGTATACAGAAATTATATTCGTATGATAGAAATAATGAACTTCCTTGGAGACGGGTATCCTACAACAAGTAATATCATGTTAAAATAATAGTTGTTTGTTCAAACTCAATTTTCAACTCCAATGGCACTTAAAAATTGTCTACATATATTAGATTGACCTAAATAAATATTCCACTTAATGTTGACCGGAACCTCTAGACGGGGTTTGGTGAAAAATAAAATTACAAATCTGATTTTGGTTTTAAAATCCAATAGAAAATTCACAAGAGAATATGGTTCAATCATATCCATCGAAATTGAGGAAAAAAAAAGAAGAGAAAGTTTCGACAAGTTTTAAAGTTCTAGATGAAAAATGTTGGAAAATCAAAACTTGACCCAGAAAAACCACAACAACCACTTCAACCGCATAGACAAAATGCAATTTATCTGTAAAATCAAAACGATTTTTGGCAAAAAAAAAAAATATTCCTGAGATCGAGAAATCGGTTTATAAAATTGGTATGAGAATTAGGGATGGGATATATTGATCGTTGGTTTTTTTTTTTTTTTTAAAACACAATTCAATCCAGGATAATATAACAACAGAAGTTAAAACTAATTAGATCTCATTGTTATACTTTTTCCCCATGTTCATTCATTCCCATTCATTCAATTTGACCGATTTCACCGAAGGCACATACCTATACAATTTGATTTATCAGAACTAATAACTTTGGGACGATGAAGACTGAGTGATGAGATTTCGCTGACTAACACTTAACCTAACCAATTCGGTTTATTTTAATTTATTAAATCCAATATTGCAACAATCAGCACATCATCAACTCAACCTCTCCCATGGACCAATACAATATTTGGTACAAAAAAACAAGCAGGGAAAATCTGTATCTAAATATATCAGGGTTACTTGAAAGTTCCTACAATTTTTGAAATGAAAGGTGATTTCCGTTAGAAAAAATTGAAAAGGAATCCTTTGGAAGCTAGAAATCGATGGAACTCGTGTAATTGCATGCTAATATTCATCAGAATTATAGGGCCAAATACTTTATCATGGAAAACTTAGTAATATTCTTAAATAATTATTTTATATATAAACGTAATAACTTTTAGACTTCCTAAATATTAGTACATATTCGAAATTGATGAAAATGCTCTAGCTGTATCCCAAAATAAAAACCATATCCAGAAGAGATGATCTTTGTGTTGTGAATGAAGAGGATTCACGTTTTGGGAACAGCAAAACAAAAAAATAGCTGAACGAGGCTAAAAAAAAAAAACTTCCCTAAGTATAACATTTTTTTTCCTCGGAACATACATCCTTTTTTAGTGTGTGTGCCGGTATCCCCCAAACACATATTAGACAGATGATTATTACAGTATTACAAATATATTTTTAAGGGTTGGAATGAAGCTTTTTCTATGGTACTTCTATTTTTTTTACTCTTGTTACACGTTGCGGCTAAATACCAAGTATGTCCATTAAGGGTGATGTGTGTACAATTCACACATCGTCCTGGGATATATTTTCTGGGATTTGTCTATCGTTCGTATATATCTCGATGGGTTATTTCCCGTATTTTTTTTTTGGGGGGAAAATGAATAGACAAATCTTTTGTGAACAGACGATGTTCAGAGATTTTCGGGTTTGGAATGGGGTGGCTGGAGCTATGTATCCAGCAAAAAATTCCTAAAACTAAATTTCCAAAAAACCCCTTAACTGAAACATTTGAATAGGTTGTTGGGGGGGTTGGTTTATCTATACATTATCCATGTATATATTTAAATATATATAGGTAAATGGAAAATAGGAAAAAGCACTTAGTCAAGCTTTACCGCACCACCGCACGACTATATATAGGATATGTACGAGACATTCATGTAGCCGTATTTTTGCGAGATTGAGCTGAGTCGACAATGTTTATTTTGATGCATATTTATGCATATTTGAAGGTACTCGAATATAAACATCATAACGTAAAACAACCATTTGGCTTGAAAGAAAAAAATTCTGAATTACCGTAGTGATGCCTAAGGGACATAATAATGTATATATGGAAAGCTCTTTCTTTCTATTGTCATATTCCATCTTCTTCTAAGTAGACATAAATATAGCTTCAAGCAAATTATTTTAAAACTATTTTTTCTGGGTTAGGTATATCTTGACGCCAACAGTTGTCAATATTGGAGAACATTATAATATGAAAATGCTTGAAAAAACGTTAGTAAATCGATTTTAAGCTTAAATTCGTCTCTGCTTGGGAAATTACTTTAACATTAGGTTAAATATGTTGTCGATAGGATAAATATAGTTTATCGAGTTTTTCCCTCTACTTTTCCTTAAAGGCGGATTTCCATTAACAAATAGTGAAGTGGAAAAGATTAAGAAAAGGAAAGGATAGAAGATGAAATAAATAAAAAGATAGTAACTTAAGTATTCTATAATAAATCCTTGATATCTCATATCTATCTATATACATCATAGAGCTATACATAGGATTAAGAAATGGACTGTTGACCTTAAAATATTGGATTATATAACGGAAGACGATTTGTATTGGGGCGCACTATAAAAATCAGTGATGTACAAAAATAAAATATGAGCCATAGAAATTATAATAATTAACAATTTTAT
This sequence comes from Symmerus nobilis, assembly GCA_027564815.1. Classification (NCBI taxonomy): domain Eukaryota; kingdom Metazoa; phylum Arthropoda; class Insecta; order Diptera; family Mycetophilidae; genus Symmerus; species Symmerus nobilis. Next base: position 8,137 of record JANTOP010088185.1, read on the forward strand.
TACTTTAGTTTAATTACTTGTCTCCCCAAATTGGGAAAACTTCTTTGCTTAATGTCTTCCACCATTCAATTCCCGGATTCATTAATTTTTCCCATATAGAAAATCATTCCTATTATGTCAGTCGGTTATATGGAATGTACAGACACATTCTGGGATAGAATCTTCTGAATTGGTATTATACCAAATACAGTTCGAGGTAGAAAAGATAGAAAAGAAAATGGGAAAGTGATGAAAAATAAATATATTCGTTTTTCTACTTTAGAATTGAAATGGGAATAAAATGGATATTCTCAATTTAATTCAGGAAATTGTATTTAACTTTCAGCTATGCATGTAGAATATTGTCCCCAAAAAAAAGGATAGGAAAATTTCTCGAACTTGATGGGATTAGAGGACAATTGTAATGGGAATTTCACAATCATTCTGGACACATTTGTTAGATAGGTAGAGAAAATATTTGCATTATATCGTATCGTTGCTCGATGGACAGAATGTCCTAAGCACCATTTTCTCAAAACATGTCTACATAGATCGATAAAGGGCAATGGTTTTCAATCAGTTTTATTGTAATACACAATGTCCTTTTCTGGCAATTTTTCAAAAATTCACGAAGGAGCCTGAAATTTTGGACACTATACCCGTGTGTTATTACACTTTAGCTGAGAAGTTTCTGGGTTATTTAATTAAGAATACCCACCGATACCCACCAAAAATTATCATACATAATTCCCCCTAATTGCCTAAAATCATTTTTAAATAGTAAATCTGAGCCAGAACTATGATTTGAGTTGATTAAAGGGCAACCGTTGAAATTTTCAATTTTTGTTAAAAAACGAGGACTAAACACTGTCCCTTTTTAGGGCCATTTTTTAAAACTGCACCTAGGAGCCTGAAATGTTCACAGATATATCTCAGATAAACCCAGAATGATTGGCAATAATTTGGGTATGCGTTTTCTCATGATTATTTTGAGAAAATAATTTTTATTTGCAGTCGGTCGAGTCTTAATGAATACTTTTACAAAATCTAATAGGAAGTCAGGCATTTCTGCATCTAGCGTCATGAAAATTGGCACAGATACAATTGAAGGTATATCCTTCGATTCATATACATTTTATTACTTCTTACATAAGAATTTTAGAACAAGGTTTCAACCGAAATACCACGTATTCTGAATATATTTACTAATTTTTTCGATTACCGTCGAGTATGTATGTCAAGAATATTTTGATTGCCACATGACATTTAGTAAGGAATTTCTAGAATTTTAATGAAGGTAACAGGTATAAAATCGTACTTTTCTAATAAGCGATAATGCCATGTGTTCACAGTTCAACTGTTTAGACTTAAACATGTATGTGGAGTAGGTAATAAGAATGTAAACGTGATACCTGGAATGAGTAACTACAGTTAGGGTGACTATTATATACGAGTATGTTCTACAGAACAATGAAAGTAATTTTAAGAGGAAAAAATGAACAGACACTATTCAACGTGCACAGCACATTACACAAAGTTTGCCATAATATTAGAATAATGCAAAAATGCAATTTTTAAAATGACAGTTTCACATACAAGCCATATAATGTAACTCTGGAAGACAAAAGATAAGTTTTCTTCAATAATATTTTCGTATAAATTACATCTTTAATTTACTTAATTTTATTCTATTCGAAAATGTAGGTTATGAGCAAAGATGAAGTTGGTAGCTGAAACATGTATTATAATGTTACCAATAAACAGCGAAAAATTCCTGAAAAAAATTCATGATCCACCTGGCTTTTCACTTTTACTATGTTCGTTGATTTGATTTAAAAAAAAAAACGAGAAATATAATAATTATACTATACGAGAATATTATAGAATTTCAACCATTCAACTTGCAATTTACGCTACAATGATTATGATGATGATGTGTTTGGGGGGATGGTTGTAAATATTTTAAAATATAATTTTACTCATATTGATGATTCAATATTCAGACATTCTACCACCAAACCCCATTTCGCACCGTTTTTTTTCGAAAGAGTAAAAATAGTGAATGGGATTCATGGACCCAATAAATAGGAATTGTGATTGGGTATAGCCAACTCCCAACCAACAATTGTAATTTTCATTCCATTGTATTTGAGCGAAATACTGTACAGATTTTATCGGTGCCGATCGAGCGTAAATTATTACAGGTATATAGGAGTAACTCTATACTTGCATATATTTACTTATTTAACAAAGAGAATCTGCTAATAACAAATAAAAAAAAATCAACGAGTTATTTAAACTATAATCCCAGTTTTCATAGTGATTGGAATGTAGAGTTTTCAAATTTAGTCTGTTTATAGACTGATACCGATAGTTGCAGATGATAGTTTCAAAAAAACTTATATTTACTTGAAATCCCCATCTTTTAATAAATTTAAGTTTTTCGTATAAAGAAATTTACAAAATATCGATCCAAAAAATCAGCAACTCAATCTCTTGAAAAACTAAGTATTGGAAATGGATATCGACGGACCATTGCTTAGATATTGCATGTAAAAATAATTTTAGGGAATTAAGGAGGATAATTTAAGTTTAAACGTTCAAATTTATTTCTGAAAAGCTGGAAAATCTATCTATATAATATATAAAAGAGAATGATGTTCGTGTGTACACGCATAATTCAGCAACGGTTTGTCCGATTTGCCTCAAATTTTGTTGTTGTTGTGTTCGTTTCCGGCCCAGGAAGGTTAGGTTTCACTACGAAGCTAAAAATTTCCCGGAAAATTGGTAAATTCGGAAAATTTCACTTTCAGTACATTTTGAATGGATACATTTTTTTTTAGTTGTAGTACGGAGTTTCATAATAGCGGAAGTTCGCGGGGTCAGCTAGTACAGAGCAGAATGACGTGGGGCGAAAGAGCCATTTCGACTTTTCTCGCTTGCCTCGCTTTTCTTGTCAGTCTGTAATATTGTAATAAATATGAAGCCGATCGACAAAATACCTCCCGCAATATGGGGTCATTTGTTATTTCGGAAAACGTGATCGAACATTATTTTTTTTCATTTTTAATCAGTAAAGTCAACAGGTAAGTGTTTTAATAAAGAGATGTCTTGTGCAAGCAATGGTAAATTTAGTTTGGGGGTGGTGTTCGCGGTTTAGGAATTATCGTGATTTTCCGAGAAATTTGGCTGTGGGGCGAAAGAGCTAAAAGGCAAAAACAAGCGGAAAAAAACCAAAAGAGGAAAAAAAGCAGAAAGAGCCACAGCCTGGACCAAGTGACGTTAGGACAGCACGCATGCTATCCAGACGGCCGAATTACAAATACGATTTCAGTGAATTTTCAGATTAATAAAATACAGTATCAATTTTGATCATTCAAAATAATAAATTCTTGTTATTTACTTCTCTTCGTTGCCTTTTACTATTTACAATTTTTTATGATTTCCGAGTAAAACAAAAAGGCTCTTTCGCTCCACCAAGTGGGGCGTAAGAACCATTTGGAAGGGTCTAGGACAATCTAGAAGAGATTGGAAGTTGCATGTTTCGAAAAATAGTGGCCAAAAGATTAGGTTATATTTTCCTCGAAGAACGGAACTTCCTGTCTCTTCCAGATTCTGAGCTAAAGCTCAAAATGTGTAAAAGAGGCTCTATCGCCCCATTCTACCCTATAATAAAATTTACGGATTTCCCAGCTAATTCTAATTATGTTTATAGTAGCTCATGATTATTTTACAGAGATTATACTTAATCGTTTGTAGCAAACATCTCTACTGCAAATTTTAAATATTAAATGACAAGTAATAAGAATACGACCTGCAAATATTACGATTAAATTGAATATTAAAATGAAGGTTCCATATGAAAACGACACGGAAAAGAAAGTAAATGCAACATATATTATCCCATTATCAACTTCAGGGGTGAAAGAACCGTACCCCCAGTACCATTAACATCAATATATTATATTTATTTATTTTTTTATGATGTATGCACACATAAACCGATTTGGCCGGAGGGTTTGTTTGGTCGACTTACATATAATATAATCTAGCAGAAAAATTTATTTGAAAGTAATATGGTGTGAGAATGAATTTCACGATGTTGAAACTGTTTCATTCCATTCCATATATTCCATTTACTCATATATAAATTTGAAATGTCGCATTTTGATGGTTAAACTGTGTTTATAGGATATAAATTTATATTATGATGCATGGGGATGGGTGGAATGGCAGTCGTATTTATCCTGGTACGCCTATAAAAAAAGAAACGTCCGTGACGATAACAAAATAACCGATAGAGAGTACTTTATGAAAAGAAAATAATATTTAAGATCGTTAAACGTGGTAAAAGTTGCTAGGAACATTCAACATTGTGACCGAATACATAATGTCAAAGTTCCATTGCATCAACTGGTGTATTTACTGATTTTGATTTTACCTATACAAAAACTACGATATTATGTGTTGCATTTTCCTAACAGACATTTATCGTTTTCCTTCTGGCAGTATCCTTAAAAGCAATATTAAAAAAAAAAGAAAAGAAAATAGTCGTAAAGTCGTCTATGATGAGTCGTTTTCCATTGAATCTTCCTTTAATCAAACTCAAGCTTCTTTCAGGAATCCCTAGGATTCGGTTTTTCTTTATCCATCCATTCCCCCATTAGTTCTACTCTAACCCCAATGGAAGTATATTGTTATAAAAATTGTACGGGATGATTGAATGGAGGGTATATTAAATAGCGTTTAATATTAAAAGAAAATATTTATGGATAATTTAATGGAAATATATTATGGTATATATATATGTCAAGAACTTGTATATATCATGGATTAATAAAAATAAAAATATATTATACCTAATAAAAATGGTAACTTTACTTGACGATACAACCCATATCATCCAGTACTGTTCGATGGATAAAAAGTGTTTTTAAATATTGGCAGTTTTACCGAACCCCAAATGTCTCTCCTCTTCAAATTATATGATTAAATGTGGCCAAAAAGCCATATAAAATGTTGGATAGATTTAATTAATTTTAGTGACAAAATGGATATTAAATAATAAATTTTTTTTTTATTATTAACCACACATTGAAAGACATAATGTTGTATTAAAAATGGGAGTCTCCCTTAATGCGATTTTATTATTAGCAAAAATATATATGAGATTAAACGACGGGGAAGTAGAATAATGTTTGATTATTATTTTATATACAATTTAAGGATAATCGAAAATTATAGATTTATGAAATTAATAAAATGACAGATAAATAAATTGTTAACGATTATATGAGGATAAACGATAGGATAGTATACGATAGTGCAGGGGTGGGCAACCTTATCTGTGTAGAGTGCCGCATGAAAATGAAAAAACCTCGGTGGACATGATAATGTTCTAGGAATTTATACTAAAAATTTACCGCATTCTCAACAAAATCAAAATAATTATATTGAGCAACTAGTTAGTATTAAACTGTTTATAGTCGTTAATTGTATTTAATAGTTGTTGGAATCCAAATTTATATCAAAAGAGGTGTGGCCTATATTTTCATTCGTAGATTAAATTATAAATTTATCAAACACATCGAGACAGTATGCGGAAATGTCTGAAAAATTCCGCAAAATTTAGAAAACTAGGGTGAAAGTCGGGAAATTGAGTAATGGTGGGAAAATGTCAGACAAACTTCAGTAAATGGAGTAAAGTTAGTAGGGATCGCGATAAATCACAAAAAAAAAATATAAGTAGAAAATCCAAGTTCGGCGCAAATCGCCCGTCAAAATTTAGGGGTTTAATTTTTTTCATTACTTTCTTCATTATTCGTTTAAGAACAATTTTGAATTTTTTTGATTTTTGCTGGGAAATTCAGTTTATCTACTAAATGGTTCCCAAATTCATGAAAATTATAAGCAAATATTTTATTTTCTTGAAAATTGATATTCCGTCATTCAATTGAATTTTATGAATGAAATTTCGCAAAATTCATCTAAAATGGAAGTCACGAGAAAACATGGATATTTTCCTGCTCTTCTTTGGATCTCTCCGGAATTTTCCACACCTTATATGACTTTTCCTTGCTAATTACCAACTGTCCCAACCTTTTCCCCATTCTAGTATCTCCTCACTGACTTTTATCAACTTTAAAGGAGTTGATACCAATTTCACAATGGCGTGCGGTCAACATTTCTATAAGGTGTGCAATATTGTATGACTCCTTTATTACAGTCTTTATCTTAGAAATTGTCTTACATTCTTTAAAAATACATTCTAGCATATTCTTACATTCTAGCTTGTGTAGTAAAGTTTCTCTAAAGATTAGAATTTCAATAGTCTGTAGCAAACCGAACCGAACCGAAAAATAATTTTAAATCTTATAACTAATCAAGGAATGATTAATATTTCTGATATTTACTTTTCTGATATTTCAGGCATATTTACGGGAGAATTTCGATAAAAAGGTCGAAAAAATTGAGAAAAATTCAAAGCGTAGTGAAAATTCCGAAAAATCGATCTAAAATCGATTTTAAAAATATGACTTGTGGGATAATCCTTTAATTTTTAATATTTTAAGTTGAAAGTAATTCGGTAGCTTTCTTTTCGAGGTTTTGTCAGATAATACCTTAAATAGCTTAGGTAGAAAATGAGTAGAATTGATTAGAGATTTAAGCCCCTATCATGAGCTGATAAGATTTTTAATCGATTTTATTGAACAATTATTGCTTAAAGTAGGTTGAAAAATTGTTACAAATAATATTGAAACTGTTAAGCTCTCGGTGAGCGTTGGAGATTATCTAGGGAACTTTTCTTACCATTTTGAATTTTGTTCAAAATTAATTAATTGAATTGAAAGTAGATTAGGAAACGAATGAATTTATTTCCGGATATCAAAGCTCTATTTGAGCTTTTATGTTTTTAAGGAGCTTTCACACGAAAGCTCAAGTTTATAAACTTTTAGCAATTTAAAATTATTAACATTTAATTAAAAATAAATTCGAATTTGAAAAAAATGACGAATTAAACATTACCCCTTCGGTTGAGCCCTCTGTAACTCGTTCTTTATGTAACTTTATGTAACGTCTACCTAGAAAATCTTGTAAGATGTCAAATAATAAATTTTAAATAATTAAAATTAAATATTATCTAAACGTTGTTTTATTCATCATTTTATAAACTTTTTTTTCAGAGTAATTTAATTTTGAAGCCCCTCTGATAGATTAATTAAAGTTAGATTAATCCAATGTGGCTTTTGTAACAGCTTAAACGCTTTTTATACTTAATATCCAGCGTATCTTCCTTTCAAATATTAAAATAATTGGCAGATATTGGCCAATATGGAAACTCTGTGGTTTAAACTTAATATTTTAAATTTTCTACATCAGGCTCATTAATCTTATCTAAATCTTAAACTTATCATAAATTTCTTATTTTATCTTAATATTATTGCCAACTTTTTATAATGTACATAAAGTACCGTCTTTTAACACTTAGGTTTTATCGCTTAGCTTTAGCTACAATTTTTGACCTGAAAGGAGGTCACATATCTGAATCAGGATTCAGGATCAGAGATTCTTTAAATGATGCGAAAATAAAAATTGGTTACGATTTTGATGATATATCAGGAGTGCTCCGTGCCGTCTGCACATTAGACTGCACACCACTGCATTTTCATGACTTTCCCTTTAATTATCGGTACTTTTCGTGTTATTCCATATTTCTGGATTTTCTGATTTTTTCCAGGACCATTTGGGTCCCGAAGAGACCAGAAAAATCAGAGAAAATTGCGCATTTGGGTAAAAGTCCCGAAAAATGTCGTAGAATAGTGGGAAATGGAAATCGATTAATTAAGTCGAAAGAAATGGAAAAATTATCAACTTTCTCAAAATAGATTTATTTTAATCAATAATTTGAATCCTCCGCCCAAACCCATCTTACAGCTCACAATTCCCTTGAATTTTTTGTCCCGATAGTTGATCATTTTCCAAATTTCTAATATCTAATTATATTCTAATTTTTAATTATAAATGGAAGTAAGAAATGTATAACTGACTCAATCTTAAATTTTCTTGATTTAAACTAGCTTTTTACTGATATTTAGAAAATAGTTCTTAGGTTTAGTATTACAAACAACTTTGTTCGTTTTACAAAAATATTAACCGATGCAGCAGATTACCCCGCGGGACAATTGAATCATTGAACCGTAGGGTGTCCACCTCTGCGATAGTGAAAAAATTGTCCAGATAAAAAAACTTAAATTTCAATCTTCTGGATTCCCTTGAATTCCCCTGTTCTATGAATAATAATATAAATAGTGTAGATGGGGTATATTTTATAATGGTAATAGGGAGATAAATATGAGGACTGCACGTACAAGTAAATAAGATTCGGTTCAGCTTCCAAGGATTATTGTATTAAGTAAAAGGAATTAATGTCAAAGAAACTATGAAAAAAAACCAAATTATAAATTATACCTTTTTTGATTTAGGATTGGGTTAATATATTAAGATGAACTTTTTCTCAATTTTATTTCTTACGAAAAAATTATCCCCAAAAAGAGAAAATGGATAAGGAAAAACACATTTATAAATAATCTGTGTACCCGTTCCGTACGGCAGTTATGTAAGGATAGACCTTATCACCTTTTCACCTTTCTAATCATATATTTTTCTCGTTTTATTAATCTGATCCCACCGAATATCTAACAATAAAAGGTTGAGTTTTCTATATTGCCGAATGGGCTATTATATAGTTCGAAACCAACAACGGATTGGTATGTAGGAAGATGAAGAATCAGCCCAGACCCGATTTCATATCCATATAAAAACCAACACACAATATCGGCTTATACTCATAAATTTAAGACGAAAAAAAAAACTTACTTTAGCCGAACAAATCCATATAAAGAATTGCTTGTATAAAAGATTTGGATAAAAGTGTAGAAGGTTGGGGATAGGGAGAAGTAGCACTTATCTTTCTACACCTTGTAAGGAACCCAACACATAAAATAAAACATTTTATGACACATGTCAGATATTTTGTTCACCATTATTATGTAATTCTGATAACAATATTTCGCCGTAAAAAGGTTAGCCGTATTCCTACGAGTAATAATTTTTTTTTTATTCATCAAAATATTCAGATCTCGAGAATCTCAAACGGATACAAAGGAGGAGGAGGCAGTGGAGCACTTGCACTCCATAAGTGCCAACTTAAATATTTATATTTTATAATATGCATTGGGATTAAAATCGAATACATTAAGTTTTATGACTTTCGTTGTGCAGTACGAACATTTCGCAGGGTAGAACCATTAAGTAACATAGTAACATACTTTACTCTTTCTCTGAACTATCCGACTCAACATTGAATCAAAAATGAAAGCATTTTTATATGCGAGAGTTCGAAAATGATTCCGTTTTACAATTCGTCTTTGAATTGAATCTTAATACATATTAATAAACAACTTAAATTATTCAGAAGATTTGTTTTGAGAATATTGATTTTTGATGGTTGGTAGTGGAATTTCATATTTCTCTACTATCATAATTTATAATAATTTATCGTTTTAATTGCTATTTAATATTTAACAAAATATACTCAACCTAAGGTAACATTTTAATAACAATTTTAATTCAATTATATTTGTTTCAGTTTAGTTCAATTTAGTTACGTTTCAACGTTTATTTATGATGTACAATAGCTGCAAAATATTCTCTTTTTATCAAATCTATTTGCTATTGTTTTTATTTTATATTTAGATGAATTTATTAAAACTGTTCAATTAGGAATATTATTTTATATTATTTTAAATACGATATAATTCGTTAGATATGATTTACAAATCGAAATACATTGAATTTGAAATATCGTATAGTTAAATATGAAATTCAATTATAATTATTTCAGATCTTGAAAATGACCTAAAATGCCCTAATTCGATATCATTAACAGAACAGTTAACGTTCATTAAGTTAGAAAATGTAATTAAATTAGAAAATTATTGTACAACTTTCATACGATGAGCAAAAGACCCATACCGATTCATAAAAGTTTTCATTTAATTGGATTCCATGGAAATATTAATAGACATACTACCTAATGGGTTGGTTGTAAAATATAAAAATTAAATATTAATTCAATTAATTACAAAATAAATTGTAGTATCATCAACGTTTCAGAGAGGTGTGGAATGGATAGGTAATTCAACTATTTATTTATGGAGTAAATTGTTTATTTTTTTACTTTTAGCAATTACCTTATAATGTTATTCTCTTTGTTTCACAAACAATCATTTAAAATTATTTTTCTCGAAATGATTGTTCATAGAAAAAAAATAACATTGTAAAATAATTTCTAATAAAAATATTATTAAAAATTATAGACAAACAATTAATGTACAATTAAATTATTAACAATAAATTGAGGCGTTCTCCGGACAAAGGGCCTATTAGCTAAATCGTCGTTATGAGAAAACCACAAATGAACATTTCAAATAGTTTTATTTAACATAATTTTTTAATTTTATTTGGTAAACACATTTTTAATTATTTGGTCAACATCTTGGCAACATATATTTTGGTCGATTTTTTCTGAATTCGTCTTATTTCTAAATAACGATCATTCGTCATATTTCAATTAAATGAAAAGTGGAAATGAGCTTTCATTTAAAAAAAAAACATGTACGCTTAAACCACACTGCTGAAGTGAGACTTCTTATGGACAATCTTAAATTCGTGTTTCGTTTTTGGGTCGAAATGGATTTTTTTAAGAAAAAAATTCTGGGTAACCCTCTAAGAGAGAGAAATTTTTTGGGTCCAAATGGTTTTTGGGTCACCCGATAAGAGAAAAGAATTTTGGAATAAATTTTTTGGGTCACCCTGTAAGAGAGAATAGAATTTTTAAGTAAAACAATGTTTTGGGTAACCCTGTAAGAAAAAAAAATTGCGTCACCCTGTAAGAGAATAAAATTTTTGAGGAACACTTTTTTTGCGTAACCCTGTAAGAAAAAAAATTTGGGTCACCCTGTAAGAGAGAAAATTATCGAGTAAAAAATTTTTGGGCTGTAAAAGAAGTACTTTCTTGGGTCCCCCTGTAACAGAAAAAAATGTTGTCTTCAGTATTTGACGTGTGCACACTGCACCTGCATTTCCAACCTCAATTTAACTGGTTTTGACGTCTGGATTATGTCTGACTTCAGTATTTATTTTCGGTATGGAAATATTTCGAAACGACTGGCAAGCCAAATGCTGAATTCAGTATTTGGCGTCTCAAAATTGGACCGATATTTATTTTCGGTATGGAATACATTAATCTTTATTTTCGGTATAGAAATAATTCTAAACGCTGGCAAGCCAACGGTCCAACCAACTTCCGTTACATACATTTTTGGTTTACCCTCCGCAAAGAAGTTGCACTTCAAAAATGTTGAAAAAGCTTTTTTCGAAAATACTTGAGAAAAAATAGAAGAGAAAATATAACCGTTTTTGTAAGTCATTTTCAAGGGGAATTTAAATATTTATATTGGGTGAGAACCCCGTCATCTTACGATATTGATAGATCCTCCGCAGTTACCGCCGAATCGTTATGGAAATTTTCAAATATTAAATTTTCCGGAAAATTATAACCATTTCCTAGACATGTACAAATTTCTCAATGGTCTGCGTATATCGGGCCCCCTAAAATCGGGGGATGATTTTTTTAAAAAAAGCTTGTCTATTGCAATATCCCCACTGCAGCCTTAGGTTTAATTTCCTAAAATCATATTTTCCGGTTCCGTAAGAAAATTGCCGGGAAATATAATATTTCCAAAAGAGTGTCCGGAAAATTCTTTAAATTCGATTTGTTGGGCCAAAATAAAATAAATTTCAACACGGATGATTTTTTTCAAAAAAATTTTCTTAATAAAAACTATATGAAAATTATTTAGAAATACTTTGCCCATCATTAGATAAGAAAAGTTTTGAAAAAAAAATCTCCCTAGAAATTGGAACAAAATCGTTCAATTTCATTTTAATTATTATAAGGCGGTTTTCAAAGTGTTTCCAACACATAAGTTGGGGGTGGGGGGAAGGG
>JANTOP010088196.1:0-20166 GCA_027564815.1 Symmerus nobilis
GTTTCTGTCAAATGTCAAATTAAAGAGAGAGGTTGGGAAAAAATACGACTGCAAATTTTCTCATGGAAACGGTAGGTTACCCGACAAATGTTTCTCTCATTCGACTATTTCACGCGACGACGTATTCGAACAAGGCCCTGGAATCATTTCATTGGCTGCCACATTTTTGGTTGGGATGATATTGCGGAATATTAAAGGAATTTAAAGAGATATTAACAGAGGTAAGCAATAAAAATTATCAATTCAATTAATACATGAATGAAAATAACATTTTAGTTTGTAAGTTTGAATAACAATGGCCACAATTGGATCACGGCAAATTTATAAAATATTTGTACAAAACATCCCATGGACGGTCGGTCATCGTGAATTACGCAATTATTTTATTGAGTTTGGTCGAGTTATATCGGCTAATGTTGTCTTTGACAAAAAGACTGGTTGCTCAAAAGGTTACGGATTTGTTTTGCTGAACAGTAAAACTACTCTAGAGAACATTGAAAGTAAACCGAAACACGTTATTGAGGGACAGATAGTAAACGTACAGAAATCAGCCTAAAGGATACCCGAAAGTTTTTAGTATATAAGTTAATAAATAAGTGTTTTAGAAGATAACAAATGTCGTCATTACATCAGGAATTCTCTGATGAAGAGACCGAAGATGGTTCGGTGGAACGAAAATTTCACCGAGCCGCCGATTATTTACAATTAATTCATAAATCCGTGGATTCGGATAAACTATTGTTGTTTTACGGGCTTTACAAACAAGCCACCATCGGACGGTGTAACACTCCCAAACCAGGAATGTTCAATTTGACAGCAAAATCTAAATGGAATGCTTGGTTCGATTTGAAACAGATGACCAAACATGAAGCTATGATTAACTATTGTCAGGAAATGGATAAATTGAAACCGAATTGGGATGAGAAATCTGCGGTTGGAGGAGCCTCTCATAATAAATCAAAAGAACAATGGGTGTCCGTATCAACACATCTTTCTGATGATGGTCCTTTACTACCCGATTCTGAACGAGATCTTTTCGATTGTGTTAAAGTGGGTGATGTTCCCACCTTCCAGAAATTATTCGAAGCCGATGAACATGATATAAACGAAATAGACGACGCTGGTATGCATTTAATACATTGGGCTGCCGATCGTGGTAATCCTGATATATTATCATTCCTATTAGAACATGGGGCCGATATAAATTCCATTGATGGCGATGGTCAAACTGCTTTACACTATGCAGCAAGTTGTGGCCATATGGATTGTATTCGGATTTTATTACGATTTGGTGCCGATAAAACAATTACAGATAGTGAATCTTTGACGTGTTTAGACGTAGCGTTCGATCAGCCAACAAAGGATTTATTGGATAATTGAATAGAAATAAATTTGTAGAAATTTTATACTTTCATTGAAAAATATAAATACATGAAAATTAAGTTGAAATCATTTATCTCTTTATTTCACGTAGTTGCAGGTACATCATGCAACAAATTATAATAACTACCAAATATTGAACTATATTCTTTAAATCCCCAGATTATATTAGATAGTAAGCCAAGTACATATTCTAAACGCGTGAGAATACCCCAGATCACTATTACGTTAATCGCGCAAAATATCCAACTCCTACGTCCATTTTTGAAAAATGAACAAAAAAAAGGACAATGAATTATTGCTCCTATAAAGAATTTAAAAGGGTTTTAGACGGAATTTCGAGATAATGATTAATTTAATTAGGATTTTCCTAATTCTGGTAGCCATCTGAAGCCATATTGTGTAAAGTCTTGCCCAGGCAATAATTCCCACAGCTTCAAATTTAAATTACAAATTTTAGAGGCTGAACTTGTGTTGGATTTGCCGTTAGGAAGGTTGAGCGTACTCGAGGTTATTTTTAAATATAAATTCCACGTTTTTCAACTAGATAATAAAATCATATTTGATGAAAATGGAAACGATTTATTTTCTCTTAGGGTAAACTCTGTAATGGGTATAGCAAATCGATATTTTTTTTCAATCAATGGTCAAAAAAATAACCATTTATCTTATTTCATTATCTTTGCAACCGGAAAACCCTTTTCCATTCATTTTTTTCCGTAAATCGATTAAAGAGGATACGAAGAAAATTGAATAATAGAATTTTTAAAATTCGCAACTTCATTCTGAGCTGCCATTGACAATGGGAATATTTAGTTTGTGAAGAAAATTTTTTAATAAACGAAAGTAGGGCTGTCCGAAAATAGTCGAACGTTTAATTGAATAATCGGTGAAGGTATATCATCCCAATTTTACAGCCCTATTCGATAACATGATTCTCCTTGATAATAGGAACTAAACCACGAATTGAGTACATTATTAAATTTTCCACCTAACCACATCTATAGCTCCATTACATTTATTCCTCTTTCTATCAAAGCGATCATATAATTTTATTACTGATTACCCAAGAAAAGAAAACATTTTTTTATCGAGCAGAGGAAAATTTCGAATTTATGTTCTATATACGAGAGTATATTTATTTGCTATCCATTCCATGTTACCGTAATATTTCTAAGCTGCCCCAAGTGTATTTGAAGAAATATTATTTAATGAGATTTGTATTAAGAGATATGAAGAATAATTAAATTGACGCTTAAATGTAATAAATATTATATTCGAAATTATTAGATGATATAAAATATCATAAAAAGGTTCACGGAATCTATTTTTACGAAAGTGGAATTTATAGAAAATGGTTGTGGCACTTGGATATTCACAGATATTAAATAAAACATTCAATTTACAACTTGATTGTACCCTATTTCTGGGGAGGACAATGTCATATTTATACATTTGATGACCTTGTCTTACCCTAATTAACTTTTAATTGGAAAACAAATTATTAATTTTGTTATCATTGTAATTGAAATACAAACAATTATTTAAAAAAAGGACTAAAAAAGGGCAATATAGTTATCATCTAACTCAAATAACTAAATTGTTTTCTCAGCATCAATTATCACTGGCGCGCTGCCAAATTTTATATTTAATCGTATACTGCCTCATAATTTTTGGAATATACTTTATAATGGAATTGGGACACTGGTGGCGGTAAAATCCATTACAGGACGTTAAAGAAAAAACCGTATATAGACATTTTATAGCATAAATTGCTGGCTTAAATTTTCCTTGAAAAACTATCATCTACTTCTAGTTTCAGATGTTTTATATTATTATTACATAACATATTTTTTTACCGCTTATGTTATGTACCTACTGATATCCCAGATCATTTATTTACCTGTTTACATATTTTATCCTACCAGAGATGGAGTTCCAAATTTCTGGCTTCAATACGAATTTAATTTTCATAAAAACAAACCCGAAAGGTAATATTTTGGATCCATTACTGCACAATGAATATTTTGAGAACTGAAAAAATAGTTTAAAGGCAAGTTTCTGTAATTAGAATGAATTAAATTGAAAGCCATCCCTGTTTTCTGCTAAATAGATAGAACTCCACCATGTGGCATTTGTTATTTTTCTCCGATGAAAAATAAGTAAAAAGTAGAAGACTTATCGGTTTTTAAATCCCTCTAATCCTTACCAATATTCAAACTATATGAATGTAGAATTGAATGAAAAAGTTTAGGGGTTGTGCAAGACTCGCCTGTCATATTGAAGCTGCGGGCTACTTAGTTTCATTTAATTACATTATTGTGCAACGTTTCCGCAAGAAATATATTTTGCTTTGACGGGAAAAACCGTATGGGACAAGAACTTTCAAGTTAATTGAAAAGTAGATCACCTACTTTATAGTTGGACCGAACCCACCTCAAATTCAACATCATTTCTCTCGTTTTTGTTGTGATGTCATGTTGTGTTGTAGGCAATGAAAATTTATAGTCCTAATAATGATTATTTTATTATATATATGGTATGTTCTCCTGGTTCTCCCTACATTATACGATCATGTAAAAAATTCCATTTACTGGTCACCGCATTATGGCGAATGCCTTTTCTATTTCTCCATACTAAACCAAAGCCGGTTATTTATATGTTTCCCAACACATCTCATCCCAAACTCGTTACATAAATATTAGATAAATCGTATACATTTGATTCCAAATTATAGGAATAAATAGACGACGTCGACGATATTATAGGATATCAGTACATGTGTGTTGTGTGTCGACAAGAATATCTTTTATTATATGAAAAGGAATAACCGTCCCCCATATCCAACTATCCTTAGATTCAAATCTACCCGACGACATAAAGAAACCTATTCATCTACAACTTATATAACGGAACGGTTTGGTATCTCTACGAACAGGAAAAGGAAGGAGCGAAAAATTGATGTAAAAGTATTGTGTCATATAAAAAATTATGTATCTATACTCCATTTACCCTCCATTTGTATCCGAGATCATCATTTCTTCTTTTAATACTATGGACAAGAAATAGGGTAATCAATATGTATATCGTGTAAGCTCTTCCAAGCGAATTTAAAGGGATTCGGAACTTAAGACCACACAATCTATTGAAAATTGGTTTAATTAGGTTGAATAAACTTGAACACCTATACGTATTATTTATCAGACATTGAATTGATAACCCTTCTCTTTACCTTCCAATAACAATAAGTGACTGCAACTGTATATAAATCGTCCTAAAATCAGTCTATTTTTACGGTAATACCCTTTTATTAAAAAGACATAGTCAAGCATATGAGGACTCAGGCTGATTGTGCATTAATTATGAGTACATACTACGAGCATATATACTTGTATACCGTTCTAGTTTTGAAGAGACAATATATTAGTTGTTCTTTAGTGTATAAATATTTTTATCATTCCATGGAAGAAAACGACACTAAGGTGGTGGGTCAAAGCATTATTACGATAATGAACCAGGTTGTGTGCAACACTTCAGGAGGTTAAGGGTTGGTTGTATGGTGTTTTACTTCATTCCATCAGTGTTGTACGAACTCAATGAAGATTGTTATTTCGTGTTGATCCAATTTTAGAATTTAACACGAAGACGACATCATTATGAATGATGTAATGTTTGGTATAATGAATTTTCATTGTTGTCCTTAATGTAAATCTTTAAGAGCCTCTTCGAAATAGGGTGATTCTTAAATCGTGAGTTAGTAAATTTTGTTTGGATGATAAAACAATCGGTAACGGATTGTTGTTGATTTCTCTAGGAAAAGCTAATCAACAAACGCTCACTCTACGTCTATTTTTTCTATTTGGAGTCGTAAATACAATTTCTCAATTTCTTATTGGTACGGCTTTTATTTATTAGTTTATAAGCCTTATTTAGTTATGAATATGAAATTAATTAAAACATAATACAGAAACTATATCTTTAGAGGGATGAATATAAATGTATTAAATTATAGAAATATTAGCCAGGCTGGAAACTAGTGTCATTTTTTTAATGCCAATTCAACATAAAATTGCAATGAACAGTACCTCAATTAGATTGAACGACAAAACTTCTTCACGGTTCTAATATATTTTATGCATGAATGAAAATAAACCGTCATTAGGTAACGGATAGAGCGCTACAGGGAAGGGAGATTATAAAATTGTGTGTTTAGTATGGAAAGCAGCCAACAAAATATTATATTCATCTTATACGAATATGAAATTTTTTTTTAAATGAAAATATTATGGGTAACATATTGTTAAGGTTGCCTGTGCCTTGCCTATTATACTATAATAGTAGTACTTATTCTTAAACGTCTCATAGGGATGTCAATGAGCTAACCGGTAGATCGGTTAACAACGGCTACCACCTAGGGTATCGGGTATATACCAAGGGTTTAGGCTATAGGGCGTCGCATGGTTTATACTGTAGTTTCAATACTGAAAAAACAACCCTTTCAGTTTTGGTCATGGGTTAACCGGTTGTTCGAAATTACGGTTATTAACACTACTATTTTTCCACAATATTACTTGGGGGGATATCAACCCGATGTGGGCCTCTAAATACATAGAGAGATATACATAGTAGTATTATATGGAAGTGTAACAAAATTTATTTTTTTGCTGAGTGGTGCGCACCAGTCATTCGATCAATCTCAAACCGTATGGTTGACTAAATCATATCAAAAATAATTTTCTGGCATTTTACGGTCCGGTTTTTTGTAGATGTGTTAATTAGTTTTAATTTATATATAATTTATTTCTTCGTCAACAGAAGAATAAAAACAATTTATTTTGTAAAAATCTCGTCGCCGCGTATTTCAAATAAATATCGCGGTAGAAATAAAAATAAAAATTTAAAAATTATTTTTTTTAGAAAAAAAATCTAATAAATTGAAAGATTGTATAGGTTTTCGTTAGAAATCTTTAATATTTTGGAAAGACCAGAACAAGTTGATTTGTACATTTTAATATTAACTGACTGGGGAACATTAATACTAACAGAGCAAAAATTATATTTTAAACAAAGTGGATTTTTTTTGGTAGGTATTGTATATATGAATTTATTGATTAAATAAGAATAAAAATATAGGAAAGTAATTCATTTAGATAAATATGTATACGAAGGAGAACAATAGCATTAATATAAACTGGGGTTTCTTCACTCTTCGAACAAAAAATCACCTTTATTTCCATACCTACTAAAGATTTACGTTTCAAATAAACGAGTATTTGAACTCAACTTCACATAAAGAGGATACGTTTCAATGCTAATATTTGACCTTTTTTAATGATTTTTACTATACATCCTTGAATTAAAAATATGTGCTTAATTTACGTTGGAAATATATTATACATCTTACAAATAATTACATTCTATCAATCTTTCTAAATATCTCTATGTAGAAAGGAAAATATTAATTAAGAAAAAAATGTTTCCTTCATTTTTCCAGAAAAGAAAAACATTTGTTATCATTTTATAAGCAAACTCAATTTCACCTTGAAGGTTTCGATGTGAATAATTTGCAATTTAATATGAAGGAATATTAATATAATAAACGAGTTGTAATACTTGAATAAAGACAGCAATGCGACGACATTTGGTCAGTCGGATTGGATGATTGAATTAATATTGTAAAGGGAAAATTGTATATTACAATTTGTATATTAGCTAGGCATTTTTGAAATCACTCTGAAATCATATAGAATTTGTACCGTACAGTGTGCATCCCTGTTCTGAAACATGAAATTAAATCAATGAAATTCATATTAATCATCAATTTATTACATAAAGAGAACCCATACATTTCAATACATTTCGATATGACTTGACCTAAGACATCCGAACAATAATTCTTTTATGAACATGACATTTTTCGTATTTAATAGACCGCCGTTAGTATGATTTAGGTTCTTCTCCCAACCCAGCCGAAACGAATAATTTTGGCTACGATTTTGGAATATTAAATAATATACAGAAAAAATTAGGGTTTGGGTAGGAAGGAGCAAGAGGAAGGAACATTTATCAACTAAATTGTAAACCGTTGTTAAAATAGTCTTACAGCAAAAAATCTTCAAGAACAAATCAAAGTTCAGATCTTTCAACTAGCTAATAATAAACCGGAGTCATTAAATTTAATGGCAAATATTCCTTTCAAAATTAAATTAAAGTTAAATGCATGGGGGGAGCCAATCCAACAAAGAATTTCTTTAATAACACGTGATATACTAGGCTGACCACCTGACCAGTATCAAATAATAATTACAATGACTTTAGGTACTCAGGTAGGCCGTTTTTCGTAAGTATACTACGATTTCTATCACGATGATAAAACGAACTTAATGTTGTTATGGCATTGGCATTGAGAGGCTAGCCTACCGAAACTTTCAGATTTCATGTCATCGATATATTTAAAATATTTTTTTTCCGTTTAATATAAAGAATGCACAATTTGTAATTTCGTTCGAATTACTTCGCACAACATTTCCGAAGAATATTTAATGAGTCGATAATTAAATATAAAATGAAAGATTAAATTATTACAGAATTGAGGGAAATAATGGCTGCCAAATCTGATGTTCTCAACTAAATATTTAAAGTTATAAACAATTTTATTTTCGATTAATCATAAATTGTAAATACAAAAGAAGATTAATGTTTCGTGAATTAATTTTTTTCTGAATTTATTAGTTCAATTTTCTAGAATGAACAATTTTTTCAGCTCGTTTTGAATGAGATAAATGCCATAAAAAATCTGTTGACCTTCTAGCCTCATATGAATGATTTTGCGATGTTTATAATTATGAAAATACCGCGCTAGGTATAGCGTTGGAAAAATTGTGTTTGCGAAAAGATTAATAGTTCAGACCAGTAGCGAAATATGAAATAAAATTTAAATCACAAAGTTATGAGGAATTATAGAAATTGAAATTTTAAATATATCTTAAATTAAGATAGAATTAGGATAGCTCGTCCGGTGATCTAACTCATAAAAACTAACTATATCTCTGCCTAGTGCCTATACAGCGGATTTTTACAAACTTACCAACCCATCTGAGAAGGCATTTTATGAAACACAGCGTCCTATGAATTTTATTTATATTAAAATTAATGGAATGGCTATATATAAAAACCATTAAAAGCACACCCAAAATTTTCATCATTTTCCATTTCCTTTTTTGATTTATTTACATTTTTATATTTTGAACATTTTGAACATGAACATTGGCCTATCCTTTAATTATGGGGACCAGATAATATAGAGATGAAAAAATATATATTTTGAATCCTCGAAACCCTAAAATGCAAATAAGTTGCAGTTCTATCTGATTCATCTACCCCACCCATGGAATGAAAATTTCGCGACGGACGAACGAGATGAGACCATCCCCAACAATTGAATAGTAGGAAGAAATGAGATCATTATGTATAACGTGCAAATATTGACAGTGGACGCGAGCACTCAACCTAATCCAGAGAGTAGAGTGCCATTATACAGAATAAAGGGTAACCATCAATTATTCCATTGATCCGGACCAAGTGAAGAATTGTTAGCAACGATAAAATAAATAAATCCGACGATAGAGATTATTACTTCGAGGGAACTTAAAACTAAAGTAGATACCTGTTTTCAATCTAACTATTCTAACTTTAATAAATCACATTAAATATCACTCACCATTTAATATCACCTGAATACGACCCCCATCGATGTAAGGATGTACAAGTAAAGATGAAACTATATGATGTCGTTAATGATGAAAATGGGTCGCCAGGTGTAACACAAGTAAATTAAGAAGCAAATCGACGCGGCACAACTTTCACTCACTCGATTTAAAGTTTATTTTCCCGGTTTATCATTAATTTAATTATTTTCATTTAAATCGACCGATTTTAATTATAAACTAATTAAGCTGTAAACAGGGGGACCACCCAGAAAATAAATATTTCAATACCCAAATTTCATAATATATTTACAATATAAAAAAAGCCGCAAAATCTACTTCTAATCTTACTAAATCTAGTTCTAAATCTCGTTCTATTCCCATTTTTGGAAAAACAGATCTTAAAAATACTTTCCGCGAAACGCGAACTTTTTTTATCATTTTTTATATTATAATACGAATTGAATGCGATTTTAGAGGAATTTCGCGACTTAAAAATCACTATTTTATTAAACGAGACGCACTTATGTTATTTTAAATACAGCTGAAAATCAAATTGGGTTAAGTAATATAATTTCGATAAAAAAAATGCTCAAATAACAAAGCTTATTTAATAGAAATTGCAATGGTAATTCACCGGAAACGAATCCACCTTGTAAAGATGTTTCACTAGTAGAATTTTTAAAAACTATATTATATAAGTTCCCATATTTGGAAAAGTGAGTATTTAATCAAATCAAATTGAATCATAACTAGGTGAATTTTCTCCGGTGAATCCTTTCGGACGGACGGACGAACAAAAAAAATATGTATAGGAAATGATCATCTCAAAAATGATATGACTCAAATTGTAAGCAAATTCTTACGAGCTAAGGGCCTGATTTATATCTTAAATTATCCTAAATAATTTGCGGCTTCTACTACTTAAGTAAAAATAATTTCTTGTTACTCACCGAATAATTCTGCCCTCTGGATCGGATGTTCTTTAGACGTTCGAATGATAACCTGAAAGTAATAACGAATTGTTTAGGAATATTACAAAGTTTCAGTTCAAGTTATAAATATTATTTATAGGAAACCCTACATCATAGCAGATATCCTTAGAATATTTAGAAGAATAGAACAATCTTCTATTCTAGAATATCTATTATATTAATTGGAGAAAAAAATATCTGATGGGTTATTCTAGAATCTAGAACTATTCCATTTATGAATAATAATTCAAAGTAAAAAATACATAGCACACAGCAGATTAACGTTTTTAATAAGAATTGCAAAAAATTGGAAAGAAAAATGTACTTATCATTTGACCTGTATAATCATAATACCACTGTGATAACATATTTAATTTAAATTTTAATGACATTTTTGCTCATACTACAAAGAATATAAAACGTCGTAATTATTTGTGGTGTATACAAAATAATTGGGAAGCTGTATGATTTACTTCTCAAACTAAAACTTATCTACATCTTTTCCGATTAAATTTTTTTTTCAATTCAAATTTATTTATTGGATTTAACTCTTACATAATATTTATATTTATACGATTTTCTAGAGTTATGGAAGTGTGGTAGTAGCATAGTAGACATATTATTTATTCTTGAAAATAGTTTGGGATTTGGGACTATATTTAATGTAGTCTTTAAATGCGGTACTCAACCATACGGCTGGCGTTTAATTATTTGTCTGATTTTTCTATTCTACTTTTGTTATAAATTTTTTTTTCTGTTTATTTTTTCGCCGATATATTATTGGGACTGGGTAACATGATAAACAACACATGTGATGATTAAAATACAGATTTTCACATCGCCACATAAATTATGATTAGTGAAATGGATTGGGATAGGATAGTAATATTCAGTGGCGATGTTTACATATTCACATAGATAGTATGTCTTCGAAAAGAAATTTATTGAATTAAAAAAAAACACGTTTCGCCACTGTATATATAACATTTAATTAGAGCCTAAAGGAATATTTTTCATTATGTAAATATTGTTGTCAGTCATTCAGCTATGATGTCATCTAAATGAAATTTTGCAGAACTAACTATTCTCGTTTATATTTACCAAATTATTTTCCTGTCTTTTCAGAATCAGAAGGAGTAATGGAAATCTGGTGGATAGATCTACGGTGTACAATTTTTTTTGTACTTTTAAGTTCAATCATTAACGTAAATGGATACTCAAGTATGTTAAATACAATGAATGAATAGAAATGTAATAATGTATATTTTCTTTTAGAATACGGACGAACTTGCAAAGATATCGGTTGTCTCCCATCTGAATCATGTATCCTAGCGTACGAGAGTTGTTCGTATGGACAACGGGAAAACCGTGAATGCGGTTCATATCCGACATGTAAACGGACGGGTGCTGTTACAAATACAGGTAAATGTTTACCTGTTTTATAAAATCGGATAACAAATCTAACTAACTCTGTAAAATGAAGTAAAGAAAATCTTTGCTCATATATCAAAAAAGCTACAAAATAAAAGTAGTTACGAGGTCTATCTATTGTCATTCTGCATGCCAAATACCGAATCCGACCATCTCTCTTAATTTCATTTGCAGGTGTAAATTTAAATCCAGCACCCGATAACACAAATATCGCAAATCCTTCTAGGGATTCATCGGCCGGCAATTACTACCCGAAACCGGATCCTAACACGATATTTGGAAGGGCACCGCCATCGCAACAACAACCATCTCAGTATCCGTCAAACGATTTAAATGATCCGTACGGTATTGGACAGCGACCAAATTACGGATCACAATATCCACAATATCCACAAATGCCTCAACCCCAACCACCGCCACAATATCCCCAGTACAATGGTGGCTATCAACCGCCGCCACCACAACCCCAACAACCTTTTGCCTTTGGCAATCCTCCACCACCCGGCTATCCAAATAATCCTTACAATCCGTATTATCGGCCGACAACAAGGGAACCAAGTTTACTCGATCAATTTTTCAATAATAAACGGGATAATGGTAGGAGGCGAAATGGTAGCTCTATGCTACATGGGAACTTAATCGTTTGTTTAACAATTTTTGTGTCAACGATTTTGATGCAAAGATTTACAGCAACGCACTGGTAGACTGACATGTAGCTTAGCAATGAGCGTGGATCGGACCATCCTGCAATTATTTTTTCTTGTATCTCTCTTAACATAGAGATTTGATTTGCATGTTTTTGGATTACATCATTATTTTTTACCGTCCAATCCAAATCTTATCAACTATTAAAACCTCTACTAACCGTTTTTTTTCTATATTTTCTAATTTTAAGAATTCATTGTTTCATTTCTAATTATTTTCAAATTGTACAAATTCTAATTGTAATTAAATTTTGATGTTATACTTTTTTAATGTTTAAAATCGTTTTATTTTTCGCCCATAAAATCCATTTTTTGTTTTTTTCCTTGGTTCTCTTTATTTTACCTCTCCACAGATCCGTCAGGCAGCGAAACCAGTGATCAAGGCCCATATCCAAGTCCATCACTAGTCTCTATGATAATACCGAGCAGTGGTGGCCATAATAACACACCGAATATTCCAACATATCCAAGGCCTCAACCTGCTCCCCAGCCATCATATCCCGGATACGGTGGAAACAATGGCGGCGGAGGTGGTTATGCACCACCACCTAATGGTGGTTATGTACCACCACCTAATGGTGGTTATGTACCGCCAACCTACGGCGGAGGTGGTGGTGGTTGGTCTCCGCCATCCTACGGTGATCAAAATCCGTCCGGTGATCACTATGGAGGCAAAAAACCTTCTTCATCATCATCGGATGCCGATGGTTCATCATCATTAAGTGGAATACTAAACGCATTGGGAGGTGGTGGTAGTGGAGGTGGATCGGGTTTAAGCAGTATATTAAATTCTTTCGGATCTGGAGGTGGAGGAGGTGGTGGCGGTTCCGGTTTAAGTAGCATATTATCATCGTTCGGAAATCGAGGTGGTGGCGGTGGCGGTTATAGTGAACCCTCTAGTGGGTCAAGTGGTTCGTCAGGTTTCAGTTCAGTTTTAAATGCTTTAGGAGGTAGTGGTAGTAGTGGAGGCAGCCAAAGTAGTGCTGGATCATCGGGATTCAGCTCAATTCTAAATGCTCTTGGTGGTTCGACGGGAAATCGAGGCGGTTCCAGCACAGATAGCAGTGGAGGCGGTGGTGCGTTACTATCTGTACTATCCGGATTCCTAAAACCAGGAGGTGGTGGTGGCGGTGGTGTTGCACAAGGATTAATAGAAAATCGCCGTTTCCTAGGATTATTCAATGAAAATCCATCTAGCGGATCTTCGGGTACTGGTGGTACCCAGACATCGGTCGATCCACATTCGGGAAGAGGCTATCCAACTCAAGCACCATATAGTCGTACGAGTTACTCTCAATCACAATCAGGCTTGGCTATGAATCACACACCGATAAATTCAACATCGAGACCAGCATATGGTTGGAATGTTTAAGTTTTAGATGTAAATTTTTATATTTATGTAATTTTGGGGCTATACTATTTTAGTATCAAAATGTAATTGTTACAATACTCATTTTTCTAAGAAATGTTACTGCAATTCCTATAGATTTTAGTCATAGTTATTATTGCCGAGCAGGGATATATGGAACTTTGTAAATATATAAAAGAGACATTACAATTTACTAATAAAATTAATTAAGAAAAATTAAATGATTTTTTGATTACTATTATTTATGAATCCCAACCAGGATAACCATCCGAAACATCCGAAATAGAAATTGAAACGGGTTATGTTTATATTTAATCTGCATATTTTGACTATATGGCATTTCATGCCCAAAACGAGACTGCACGATTTGGACTTCTTAGTTTTGAATGGTGGAGAGAAAAGATAATTGATAAGAAAATCAAGAGCAGAAAAGGATTGAAATGAGATAAAGAGTGAAAAGAACATTTGAGTATTCCCGAGTGGACAGAAAATATCTCATATTGTAATATCTGGATTAATGTAGGGGTTACTTTCCAGGAAATGATTTTAAAAGGGGTTTCTGGATAACGAGACCATTTATAATGATTTAAATGAAGCCCATAGTCAGCGAACTTTTCATTAATCTTATGTTCTTTACTTCACGCAACAATTTTCTTGTATAACGACAGATTTTATTTACCATGCCAATAATAAGTTCCTGGATGCGCAGAAATTATCAAAAATATTTACACAACATTACACCCGTACAGATTTCTCTGTATCCCTCCTGGTGTATGTATAATGTCCCCACAAATACAAATAATATCCGTCTGTGCCGACACTATTTGTTTTCATTCCATCCGTATGAATCCGGAAAAATTATCGGAAGAAAAGTAAATGAAAACTCTGATTCAGTAATCAGTTATTTGTCAACCGTTGATAGTATCGTAGGCGATAAAATTAGAAGCGGAGCGGATAGTTAATATTCGAACGAAAGGAACAGCTATTCGGAACAGAACAGAAAGAAAACTATCGAACATTTTATTTAGATTTCAATAACTAATTTCGGGTGTTCCGATTTTTCTATATTTTGGGTGGTCAGATGGGTGATAGATAGTTAATTGATGACTGCGATGGGTCATAAAATATTTGCAAATTGTTTTCGATAGTAATCTTATCCAAACAATATGTCTCAAGAAAATTATGGAAAATATAATCAAATCTCAGTGCCAAATGTAACAATAAATGATGAAAATAGTGATCGAATTGAAAGGGATAATTTAACGACAGACAATTCAAATTTTAATACAAATTATTATAATCGACCGATTCGGTCCCAATTAATGGATAACGGTTTCCTACCAAATCGCCATCAATTATGGCCATCAACCGGTCCGATACCACAACATCCAGAACGAAAGATTACGTTTGCCCCAACCGATAATGCCGATCCTTTCAAGTGCCGTCAACCATACCAATCTAATTCGATGGGACCAATACATCGGACATCGTCAAATAATAGTTTTTGTACGGTAAACGATTGTTGGGACGATGATCAAGATGGTGGGAAGCGTTTGCAGCAACAATCGAACGGACAAATACCAAGAATTAATTTGATTTTAAGAAATCGTACAATTACAAATGGTAGACGGGTAGATGGGGGGGATCTGGATGGCATTAATGGTGAAAGCTATTTACTATGGATTGTAACACCTGTAGCTGCTAGGTGGGTTTCCTTTTATCATGAGAAAAACTTTCTATTCACATCTCATTTTATTAAGGAAAGGTATACAGGGTAAATATTTGATTAGATCATAATTAATATCAGAACCTAACCACTACGAAATACATCAACTGGGTTGTATGATTTCAGAACAAGAATAAAAATGGCTATAATTTTAAATCAAACACCCTGTTGTTTTATATCTCTATTATATATCGTATAAATAGATAGTACCAAGTGGCGAGGGGTGCAGTTCTTAGGTATATCCATATATAAGGAGTGCTGACAACAAGTTCGTATCGTAACGAATACCATATCTAAACATGATATTATAAGCCACAAAGCAACACACCAAACTATTGAAGCGCGATTAAATTGTGGGTGGATTATTTTGTTTGTTTTATATTAGACGAAACCAGCATGAATGAGGCTACATTTCAGTAGGTAACAGTTGGGACGGTATTCTGGGGTGTTGATGAACATAAAGAAAAACTTTGGAAAGGACATCAAATGTATTTACAGGCAGTCCTTGATTACCGAATATCGAAAATGCTATTAATATATAACTTTCTAGACATGTCGTAACCCGTGAGCAACCTGTATCGTGAATAATTTTTATTTCCCATTTAAAACACCACTTTTCGTGTTCATTTCATACCATCGCACGAAATGCAAAAAAAAGAGTATGAAAATCAAGTTTACACGGCGTGATAATTTGAAATTAAGAAGGCCAGGCAACAGGTCGATATGTTTCATCACCGATATCCATGTCCGAACATGAAAATATATTTTCCAAATTACAGGTTGAGGCTAAGCATATTTACCGTACACACAAAGCTATAGATAGGATCAACCCATCCATTTGATAAGAAATGCTGTTTTTAAATGAATAAATAATTTATATCAAGGAATGTATGGAAGGAAAATAAGATGAGAATTTGTAAAGAATGTTCAACAAATAAATCTCAATTATTGTTTCCAAATAGAAAATAATGTGTTTAAAAAAAATAGAAATTGTTGATTACATCCCCCATCCGGCGAAAGACAAGAACCCCCACTCGATCTTCACTTCACTTCACTCCAAATAGCTATGATGTTTGAAAGTAAAAATAGAAAAATGTCCTTTAACCAATTTGAGAATCTTTGTTCGGAGATTATAATTCTAGAACAGGGTTTCAAAATCTGGTATAAGAAAAATCTTATAAATGGAAAGTTCCCAAGTCCAAATGAACACAAACTTCGATTTGCAACCCATGTTACCCATGCATTAAAAACGGTATGACCATCTTCATATCAGATTCTCTTATCGCATTATGTAATTTGTAAATCTTGTCTGGGATATCCATGGGTGTATCTGAAAAGGATTATTCATAATTCTAATATAACCCACCCACATACGAGTAAGGATATACAATATAATAACAAAAGTCAACAATCATCCTTTTCCAGTACTTTGCACTATTATCAAGTGTAAATTGGGTTGTCAACTGTTCAATACAATTCAAATTTCTTATACCATAAATTAAATCGCCCGTACCGTCGAAATTTAGTTAACCACCCGATTTTCATCGGTAGATATATCGAAAAATTGTCAAACAATATCTACCAAACCAACCTCCTTAAATCATAAAAATATCATAACAATTCCAATAGGGAATTAAAGAGGCTATGCATCAATTCGTGGCTCGAAAATAAAATGAAAAGCAGTTAATTTTAAATGACACAGCCGAAAATTAACTTTCTACTATAATTTGTTCAAAGATTTAAAGGATTGCCAAAATAAACAAATTATTATTCCATTTAATTAAAATAGTTTTGCTGTCGCAATTGTTATTGCTGCGTTGGCCGGCCCACAATGGTTAACAACCGAAGAGAAATTACCGAACACCAACTATAATGGCACCGTTAATTTAGCTGTATTGGACGATGGTGTTTACGTGACCAAATATACGAAATCTAGCTTATGGATTTTATGCGTTACGCAAGGTAAATTTGATTTTAATTCAAAATTATCCAAGAGTCGTTCCTAGTTACTTCAGTGATTTTCGACAAGCAGAAAAACTGTAATTTCATTAATCGATTTTAAAAAGGAATAACTTGATTCCCTTATACTCGTAACCAACATTCAGATTCATTCGTATCACCTAACCATTCCATTTTATTACCATTTCCGCCGTTGGTTAGTGACTTTTTAGCTCGAGAAAACTATTAGTTTAATAAGGGTGGCGCCACTGATTACAATTTACAAAATTGATCGGATATGATCCCCCCTCCTCTCTATCTATAAAATTTAAATCATAATTTAAGATTATAAAATACTAACACGTACTTTAAATTGGTCGAAACCCTGGGTTAGTTACATAGAATATAAATTTTAGATCAAAAATATGAAATGAAAAACATAAACGTAAAGAAGGATGATGAAGAAACATAAAAGAGTTTTTTAAGAATGTAATCAAGTAATTTTAAAGGTGATGGTGACAAACAGAAGAATTTCCTGATGAAATATTGTCAATATTTGCGAGAAAAAAATGGAATATAGGATATGGGATATGGAGGAGTATTATATGTAAATCTCTTCTGCCAATTTGTCTCAGAATCCGGGTATATGACAAACATTCTTTATCAAAAATCAACTGAACTGATTTTCAAAATAATAATAAAATTTAATAAATTTTTATTCGAAGGTTTAAATTATTATTGCTCGACAATCGATTATTTTCCAAAGGAAGAATACAGTCCAGATCCAAATGATTCAACAATGGCGATTCCATGTAAGTAAATCCTATGAATTGAGTAACCGACACTGTTTGGCAATTAATATTTAAGAATACACAACATCCTTATTATCCCGCTCAATATTATTATTTGAAATTGAAATTAATGGAAAATTATGCATACAGGTAAATGATGGGATATGGAGGGTAATACGGATGAGCCTTTCGACTCCTTATGATTACAAAATACCCCCAATAACATTACAAAGCATTATTTTAATAATTAACTTCGGGATTATATTGTAGACAATCGGTATATGGTATTAGGTATTATAGGCCTAACCTTAGGTCATCACCTTAATGGATGCAGAATTAAAATTATATTACATTTTTGTGTATTAAGAATTAACTTAGAAATTAAAACATTAGAAGATAACAATTCTTTTATGGGCTATGAAATGAAAATCATCTAACAAATCTTGTGAAAATTAAATACGACAAATTGTCGTGAATATCATGTTTTAAAGAAAAACATGATGAACGACAATTTTAAATTATCTAGAGAATTTTCTCACCTAATAACCTACATTACATTCACCCATATTTTATATCTATAAATAACCCGGTTCCCACCATAATGTTGCATTTAGATACATAAAAAAAATGTATGGTATTGGGATTGGGAATTTTTTCCTGAACCATCTCACCTATTTTTGTCATCCCATAATATCCATAAATCGTATAACTGGGAGGATAAATGAATGGATGTGGATGTTAATAATACTGCTATATACCGACTATCAACCTAGTACAACATATCATCGTTAAACAGCCTGAAACATGAGGTGCTTGTTAAAAAAAAAACTGGTATCCGGATATGAATGATGAGAGGAAAATTTCTCACATTGTTGTTCAATGAAAAGTTCATTGAACAGAAAGTATATGTTAAGTAGATTAATAAAAATCGGTATTACCATGACTGAAGTTAAAATTAATTGTCCTCATTTTCGTATATTTTTAAAAATTAAAATTGGTCCCCGCTACTGTTAAAATTCCTGATAAAATTTTGAATAATGACACAAAAAGAAAATCCTGGTGGATGACAAGGATGATAAAAATAAAAACATGAATACTTTTTATCCAATTGAGAAAACCTGTTGCTACTTCGTGTACTTTTACAGTACAGTTCATCATTATAATATAATTATAAATATAATTATTACTCTCCAGGGTTTTTCATAAATTAGGGATTGAACTAGGGAATTTTTTACATTAAATTCGCGATTATTAAATATGTGAAAAATAAGGAAGGAATTACCAGTCAATATGTAATAATCAACTATTACAATTATTAATTAAATAAAATATTCAATAAAGAGAATAATTCTACCAGAATAGAAGATTGTACATATAGGGTTTCCTTCACTAACAGTTAAACATCCCAATATTTGCACATCCTTATTCTATTTAAATTTCTGGGTTCTGATAAACAGTGGGAGGCTCTATATTCCCATTTCTATTCATATAATTGATGGAAGATCAACAAGTTATATGTAAAATGGAAATTAAATAAATGGATAGCAATGCATACTTATTAGATTATAAAATATCAAAAGCATATCGCCACATAACATGTGAGAATCTTAGAAAAACGATTGAATTACTCGTAGATATAAAATAAGGGATGTAAATTATTGGTATTATTAAATCAAATGATCTCTAAAACATAAATAAAGTGACCAATCCATTTATAATCTTAATGTTTCGGATAAATTGATTTATACTATATTGGAGAGTTAATCAAGGAATCAAGTTGTTTATTTCAAGATACATATAGACTGTGTTATATAATAAAAATGAGTACGACAATGTTCCTGTTCATCTAGTTCCGGTATGAAAGATGTGGTATGTTCGTGGGTGGTATAGAGTGAAAATAAATATTGGTATTCCCTTCTTGTGTTTATTGTGGGAACTTTCTTATTTATTTTGATTAACTATATACAATTTCTTTACATTAACAGATGCAGTTACTAGAGCCACGCCATTTTTTCTTATATCCGGCATATTTCTTATCTTCAGCTATATTATATTGATGGGTGCAATGTGTTCCCAACAAAATAGTGTATACTTTTTTACATCGGGCATCCTTTTTATAATATCAGGTAAGAGTCGGTGGAACTGGT
>JANTOP010088207.1:0-20164 GCA_027564815.1 Symmerus nobilis
GGTCTACAAAAGAAACGACTCCCTTTGCCATTGGTCCCACTAACCCATTCAAATTTATAATTCGACTGGCTTCACAATAAACAGCTTATTGCAATTCCTGTTACTTTAGTTTCATGCATATACATAACGACAAGTGAATTGCGCATACAGAATAATGATTCAAATCCATATAATGATGGGCGTGTTCTAAAAATTATTAAAATAATTACGAACACTGACCCAGAATACATACCAAAACCGTAACTAGGTATTGAGTTCAAACCAATTCCAGGTTACGCAATAATAAGGTAAAAATTCATTCGATTGCAATAAATATGCAATAAAATAAAGACCCGAAATAAATACCGCGGTATTGAGTCCAAATCAATTCCGGGTTGGGCAATAATGAAGTGAATTCACTCACTTGCAAAAATTCCTTTTTAACCGTATTAACTTTTCCTATTCCCATCCCACTTTCCGATCCACGAAAAAGTATATAAGCAATCCCTAAATTAACCAAGTCGTCCATTGTCAAAGTAAAATTCATTATAAATTACCAAAGTGTCCATTGTTAAAAAGTTAATTATATATTGTCCATTGTTAAATTAAGATTATAAAGAGTCAGGAGTTCAGTAATTAATAAAATAGTTGAGTAATTAACAAAAGAGTTCAGTGTTCAATCCATTGTTAAATTAAAAGTCCATTGTTAAAATAGTTCAGTCAATTGCCAAATTAAAATTCATTATAAATTATCAAAAATCCATTTGTGATAGACAAATTAATTGGGTTCAGCTCATTGTTAAATCAAGATTATTAAAAGTGTATTGTAAAAAGGTTCATTGTTAACAGAAATTAATTGTTTAAAATTCAATTGAGTCAGTTGGTTTCAGTTCAGTCCATTGAGAAATAAATATTTAATGAAAACTGTTAAAGTCTATCTTAAATTTTGAAATTAATTTTGTTAATAGTAAATTATAAAATCCATGTCATAAAAAAGTGAACCCTAAAATTGAGTTGCAAAGTCCATTGATCGAATTATATTAATCAGTACAATTTATTTTTAATGTCCATTTGAAATATCCTCGTATTTAATAAATCAGCCAAGATAGAAATCAAACTTTTGTTCAATCAAATCAGCTAGAGGCATTTATCGTAATAGAACTTGTAAGTAAGTAATTTAAGTGTTAGTCAATAAAATTATTATAATTGCCAGGAAAATCCACTGTTTCTTTATCAATATTTAATCAGAAGGAGAAAGCTCCTGAATACACGAACTGGCAACCTCCGTACCCTAAATACCATCACCGGGGCACAACAGGGGTAAAAGAAAATGTGACAGTTTATGACAGAAGGAGGGAGGGGGGTCTAGGGAAACGTTACGTAACGGTTTCCATGAAGAAAAGTCTTACTTTTTCTAAAATACTCTCTTTTAATCGCTAATGTACCGATCTATATCTTCACTGGATATTGATAAAGTACCTATTCATAAAAATACCTACCTCTATTTTGCTCTAAATGGGGACAGGGGAGGACATCAATCATAAATCTGAAAGGATCTACCTGCGAGACTATTGTATTTCCGCTATAGTGGTAACATAATTCCTCATTATTAGTCATCTCCTAATCACTTGTTTCTCTGCTTAAGTACGTACGAACTACCCTCTTGACAAAACGAGTCGAAAACGAGTCGCAGACGAGGATGTTTCTCAGAAATGAGCTCGTTTTCGACTCGTTTTGTCAAATTTTGTCAGAAGGGTAGGGTATACCTATACATGGCACCATTTTCCGTAAACAACCCAACGAAATATTTTTAATAGCATAGTGCATAGAATAGCGTATCTGAATCGTGAACTCGCGGGATTGGTTCTTCCACATGCGCATTATGGGAGTCACCTCAACTCAAAAGGTGCTACTGTGGACGAAGAGCTGGTGAAAAAATAATTTTCAGCACTGTGGTAATGCATTAGGTGACATATGGAGTGCTTTGAAGATCGGTGGATTTTCCACAGAAGCTAATGCCATCAATGCCGAGAATTCGGACATTGATTCAACTAGCATCATCAAAAAAAAATTGGCTTGGATAGCTAAGCTTTTGAGAACCAGTCAGTATTTCACCCAGATCGTAAAATGCAACAATTCTACTTGTTGTAAGAAACCACGAAGCTCAATGTTTTATATATTGTCAGAAAGATTTTTATTTCATCCAATTTCAGTTCAGTTGAACAAACTGAGCAGGTACTAAAATGCATAAACCTGACAAAAGAGAAGGAAGTTCGTCTGTTAGGTTTCCATCGGTATTTATTGCAAAAAATCTTATTTTACTTAAAATGTCGAATCTGTTACAACAATTTCCTATTCTTCCTTACGACTTTTGCTGTGTCTTGTACAGAAGATGAATTAAGCGAAGGAATATGCAAAATATATAATCTTTATTTCGCTTCGAAAGTCATGTTGAAAAAACATCAAATTATGCATAAAGAAAATAAAGATACGAGCAATACGAGCAACGTTTGTGAAAAAGTTCAGCCCATCCGTGTTGCCAACAAATTTTAAAAGTATGACCAGTGACACTCTATGTATTTAGATGTAAAATTAAAAGTCAATGCATTATATGTATTGCATAAGCATTCTATCACTTCAATTCGAAAATCTAAAAGGGAGGGAGTTGAATTTTGGGGTAGATAGATATACAATATAATAATCAGAGGGGCTTTCTTTTAAGTCATCACATCTATTATTCTCAAATTGATATAATTCAAATCTATTATGTAAAATTGTCTACATTGAGTAACCCTCCTCTTTATGAACAATTGTAATGTTTGATTTAGTTGCGTAGATAGGGGAAGGGGGAGGGGGGGGGGGTAAAGGGATTGAATCGCCCCCGCCCTCCATGAGTCGACGAAATGTATATGAGGGAATAAAATTAAAAAAACATTAAAGTCTATATCCGAGTTTTAACTAATTCAACTAGAGAGAAACATTTTATTTAATGTTAATTGAAAAAAATAAAACTCAAGCTGAAGCTGGGGTTTGAAAGTTTTAGGCAAGTAGAGATACTAAATACGGCAACTAGTTTTTCATTCTTATCTATTATACAACAATTCGAGTCCATCTACTGGTCCACAGGGTTGAAGATTTTCGTTGCAGAAATTAGGGAGAAAAATTAAGTACACTATCTATTTGTAAGAATATGTTTATGTCCAAAATGTGTGACTTTACAGCAGTGACGAGCGGTTAATATTTACCATGAGGTGCGCATGCGGAATTTTATACACTTTTCCTATTTAGATTTCAGTGCTCACTTTGCCCATATTTCGTTCGCTGGAATACAAACTAGGAGATAGAATAATACTATAGGTACAAGCTTAACAAACTGTACATTTATCAGTATCATTTTGTTCGGTGTGGGTTTCAACTCTGAACATATTCAGATTCGCAGGACCCTCAAATATACTCATTGGCGATGGGTAGCCCAAAATATGACTTGATTATTGAAGGGAACGAAAATTAATACATTCAAGTCGGCTATATGTATCTTCGATAATATTTAATATCTAGACTAGTTTTAAAATGTGTAAATATACATATAATTACAAATACATTAAGAATATCTTACTAGGTCGAATTTAGGGAAAGGTTTTGTAATTTTGACGTCGAATTACCGTTAATTTTACCTAAGTATAGATAACTCCTTTTGACCTATTGAAGAATTGTCCATCATTTCCTTCATATTTACGTCGCCACGACGTGCTTTTATTTTCCACTTATATATTACATTTGACATTATTAAAATCTATTTCAACTTAGTCCCTCACCTAAATAACGTCGAATAGACATAATTTTAAGCAAAAAATTTCAAAAATGTTTCTTGGGAACGAGAATGCGAACTAAATATTAATTTAATTATTCTAATTTGGGCGTCAGCATATAATGGTGCTATGTACCCGATAAACAATTTTGTGAAATGCGAATGAATTGCGAACGAGAGGCGTGCGACCAAGTGCCGTACACGTGCACGTCTCAGGCCCATTCGCCTGGCAGGAAATTTCCATTCTCAGTACGACCCCGTACACACTTGAGTACACATTTTTAGATTTTTACATTAAATGGGACCGAATTACAGTCTCCGTTCTTAAATTGTTTATCGGGGTACTTGTAACTTTTGCATACTTTTCTGAATAATTAAAATTGAACATTATAAATTCTAATTTCTACAATTCCAATGTTGTTATTTTTATGCAAACGAGGAGGGAATAAAAAGTTGCAGAAACTACAGAATAAAGGGATGTGGAAGATAGTAACAGCTTATTTTAGGTCGTTTCTCGTTTCAGATATATTAGAAAGCTGTCAATAATATTCAGTTTATATCGTTTTGAGTTTTATAAAAAAATCTTGTTTTTTACCGTACCGAAATACGTCAAATTTTGTGGGAATTAAGCAGCACTTGCGGAAGTTTTTAGTTCTCTGCTTTAGCATTACAAATTTACACAATTAGAGAATTTTACAAAGAATTAGATGCATTGCTCGATGAAGATCCGAGTCAAACGCAAGAGGAACTTGCAGAATGATTGGAAGCGACCCAATCCATTGGGATTGGGAGGAAATCCATGAGGATGGTTCAAAGGCAAAAAAATTGGGTGCCTTATGAACTAAAATCGAGAGACGTCGAGTAGCGACTTTTCACTTGCGAACAGCTGATTTATAGGCAACAAAGAAAAGGCTCTGTACATCGGATGGTCGCTGGAGATGGAAGTGGATGGAGTTCTACGATAACTCAAAGCAGAAAAAATATTACGCTATGCCGCCACGTCAATCGTTACCATCGACGTCAACATCAACACCAAAGCCGAATGGTACATGGTTCGAAGGTCAACTCTGTATCTGGTGGGACCAAAAAAGTGTTGTGTACTATGAGAAAAACGACTGGAATACGAGCAAAGAAATTACAAAGTTATTCTTCAGCATAACAACACGGCCTCATGTCGCAAAAGTTGTAAACAAATATTTGGAAAAGCTTAAGTGAGATGTTTTTTCGCAGCCGCCGTATCTCCGGACATTGCTTCTTCTGATTGGTTCATTTCTATTGCAGAAATGGAAAATTGGCTCCAAACTTAGATCGCCTCAAAAGACGAGTTTTTTTTCAAGATCGAATTTAAAAATTGCCTGTAAGGTGGGAAAAAGTAGTAGCTAGCGATGGACTATAATTTGAGATACATTTTTTTATTTGGCCGTAGTTTACAAGGTACGCCCTGCGCCATCTGCTCATTAGTCTTCACGCCACTGCTTTAGTCGGTTCCAAACTATTCACAATCTCAAGCATGTGACATTTATCTGGGAATTGTTGTTTTTGCATTTTGTTTGTCAACCCAAATCTTGGCCGTGCAAATAAATATTTTTGGTTGTGGAAAAAGGATTTACAAATGAAATAGAAATTGCATGAAATTGTGTAACCTGTTTCCCTGATATAAAGTGAATCCGTTCGATAAAAATGTCAATTGAAAATGATTCCGATTTGGATTTGGATGATCCGAACTTAAACGGTAAGCAAATAAATAAAAATCAATCCCTAACGCCCCACACCAGCTTAATGATAGCGTTGCCACAATTTTCTCTTTATTACCGGCAGACAACACAATCGATAATGAATCGGATTTGTTGGAGAATAGCGAGGAGGAAGATGAAAATATAGATAAGGCAATCGAAGAGGATTCCGATAGCGATTCAGAATTGGATGCAATTGAGAAGAGGGAAAATGAATTGTTGGAAACATTTGTGGCGACATTGGCTCGGATTGATGATAATAAATTCAATTACAATGAATATGTGACCCTTCTTGAAACGGCACAGTTAAATCTTATTTTATTTCGATTTTAATCGTCCGAATTAAATTATATTTATTCATTTTAGTGAACTCGGTGATTTGGATAAGATCCGTCAAAGCGGTGAACTGTTCGCTTCGGTGTTTCCATTATCACCGGAATTATGGTTGAATTGGATACGAAAGGAAATGATTGTCTCAACGTCCGACACGGAAATGAAACGAGTTCAACAATTATTTAAGCGGGCGCTGTCCGATTATTTTTGTAAGAAATCGTTTCTACCCACCAGGCGGTTCTAACCTTATTTTCTTGTTAAATTTAATTTTCAGGCGCCAATGTCGCTTTGGAATACACAAAATTAGCCTGGAAGCTATCCAAAATCGACGATCTATGGACAGAGATCATATCGACATATGCTTTAGATTTTATGAAGGGCCGGTCGTTGTTTGAAGCGTGGCGAACGTTTTTTATGGAAAAGGAACCAGAGTAAATTTCTGATTTCATCCAAATCCGATAATTATCCAAATTAAACAATTTCAGATCACCGGAAAAATATTCCAAACTCATCAAATGCTATGAACAGCAACTGGCCATTCCATTAAATCAAATGGAAGTCACTTACATTGAATTCAAGGTGTTATGTGAACGGGAAAAGGATAAATATACGGCCGTCGATTGGAAACATATCGATGAATTATATTACAAAGCAAAAGAGTATTCCGATCGAATGCATCCATTCGAAAGTCAATTATCCAGTTTATCAATTGACAGCCATCAAGATCGAGCTCGCATTTACAAGTCATACATTAAAGATACAAAATCGTATCTACCCGAGAAGTTCGTACAAGTTCTGTACGAACGAATGGTCACCGAATGTTGCTTAAACGATTCATGTTGGTTAGCCTACATCGAATATCTTCAGCAACGCGATGATTTCCCATTAAACGACATCGAACGGGATCATTCAAACGTTTTCACCCAAACGGATTGGGACGTTTGTAATCGGGCGTTACGAAATTGTACGTGGAGTGCCCCGTTGTACATTGAAAAGATGCGAATCGGTGAAAAGATGGAACTGTCAAAGCAGGAGATTCGTAATGTTGCGGAAATGGCATTGGCGGCCGGTTTTCAAAAATCCGAACCGTTAGTGGAAATTTGGTTGGAATACATCGGTTACTTGCGACGGAACACCAATTTCGAGAGTGAACAGGAATGTGATATATTACGGGGAACGTTTCAGTTGGCTTGGGATACGCTCGGTCGACAGTTTGGCGTGCTGGCCGATTGTAATTGTGAAATATTGCAGATGTGGGGACGGTTAGAGTATGGACCGTTAAATGATTTGGTTAAAGGGAAGGAATTGTGGACAACGGTTATGGAAAGTTCGGATAATGCCGAAAAATCAGCTCTTTGGATTGAATTTGCTCATTTAGAATTACGCAAGGGGATTGATGGGACCCGAAAGTAAATTATAAAATTTCATTCTTCATTTTTTTAAATTAAAAATCAATTTTCATTGTAGAGTTTACCGAAAAGCACTCGTTGCAAAAAATATCGATAACATCCAAACAGTTGCGTCTGCTTGGATACGATTCGAACGATGTAACGGAACTTTGGATCAATTAAAGGTTTGTCAGGAGAAATGTAAATCAATCCTTTCGTCCATATCCACAAATATTCCATACAAAAAGAAACCGTTTCCGGTGCAATACGATAAAAAGTCGTTCCAACCAAAACAGAGTCTTAAACGGAAATTTCCGACGGATGATCGGAATTCAAAGGATAAACGTGGAAAATTTGAAACGCTTCATCGTGTTATCGTTGAACCGAAATCGGATGATCGGAAAATAAAATTGGATGATCGACAAACCGATAAAGATTCAAGTGACAAATCAAAAGATGATCGAACCATTTTTATAAGTAATTTAAATTATAAGTGAGTCCGGTACATTTAATTCAAATATTTGTATTTATTAATTGCTTTGTTATCTTTCCGGTTTTCAGTGTAACCGAGTCAGAAATTGAAAGTTCATTTCCGGAATTACGTATCAAAAGTACGGAACTAGCGAAAACTTCGATTGGTAAAAGTCGAGGTTTTGCTTATGTTGAATTGGAGTCAGAGGTGAGTGGGAGGATATCCGGGTTGTTAAATAAATTTACGGTCTCTCCTAGCCACAGTTTATTTTCTTTATTGTCAATATTTGCCGTTCAATTATTGAGAATCTTTTTTTGAATGTTGTCCGCTCGTTTTCCGTCTTCCTTTGATTTAATATGAAATTTTGAAGACATTTACTAACAAATTTCTTATGAATTAATTAAAAAGTCGTATAATCGTAATTAAAAATAAGAAAGATCCAAGAAAATGGTCGGAAAAGGTCCGAATAAACCGATAAAACCCGAGAATGAAAGTCAGAAGAGTAGAAAATTGTTTGAAAATAGTTCGATTAGATAGAAAGTTGTCAAAAAATTGAGTAAAGTCCAGAAAATTTGGACAAATTCGGGAACAGACAGAAAAACTTCATAAAAGGTTTTACTGACCGGTAAATATCGAGGAAGTCAACCATTTTATTCTGACTGTTCTGAGATTTTTCTACTTGCACACTTCTAGACTTCATCTGACTGTAGCACGTCTTTTTATAAACTTTTATCGACTGACACCACTTATGTTAACAATGTCTAACATTCTTTTTTTACTCTTTCCAACCATAGTCTAACGACCACTTCAGACATGATCTAATTCTTCAGAATTTTACGAATTCCTTGACAGAGATTCCTTGATAGCAAATAAACAAATAATTAAAGGATGTTAGGTTTTGTATGGGAATCGTTCGACATTTTAGGAAATGGGTATTTCAAATTTCAGACCGGTAAATACCGGAACTAAAACCTTTCATAATTATCCGGAAATTTTGTTATTAAAATAAGGCAGTGGCATGCGGTCAACCTTTATCAAGGTGGTTACAGCCTTTATCATACATGCTTGCTTTATTCTGGAGAACATTACTCAGTGCTATTACTGCATGCCGAATATTTTCTTCGGCTGGAAAAAAATGTAAAAACGCGGAAAGGTGCTTTTACAGTTAGGTAAAAATACAAAAATTAATTATTTCCGAAAAATTCAAATTTATCTAAGAAAAATCAAAAATTCGTAAAGGCTCACACCGAGAAATTTGAATATCGGACATGGCGATATTTGATCTGGATTTCCCGATAATTTTCGGGATCCAAAAATTTTAATGATGCAGAAAATTCATTAATTTGTTAGGAAAAATAGAAAAATATCAAAACTAAACATTTCGTACAAAGGCTTTGCAAAAACTTAAAAGCTCTCAGAAGCTTTATTCTCCGAACTATATTTTCTACGTTTTAAAATCTATTTTCTATCCAGATAACGATCCTTTAAAAAAATTTAACTTTTTTCAAAACAAAAGTTTCAAAAATCTCGAATGCTAATTAATAATGTAATTTTATATAATTTGGAATCGAACTTTTATTTTATTTCTTATATTTAAATGAAATATGGAATTATAGCAGAAAGCTTGTCCAAATTATTAAAAGTTCAGCGAAAGATCTTAGTTTCGAACTTAATTTTTTACGTTTTAAAATTTATTTTCTGTCCAGATATTGATCCTTTCACGAAAATTCAAATTTTTCCAAAAAACTAACTTCAAAAATCTCGAAAGCTCATTCAATATTTCAGGCTGAAAGATGAATTTTTTAAGAAAGGGCAAATATTGACTATTCAATTTATTAAAGCTTTCGTAGAGATTTTATTTTCCACAGAGCTTCATTAAATTTATTTATTGGCATAGAAAATGGATTTTAAAACGTATAAATTTAAAAACCGGAATGTAAAAATTTGTTCCAAAATTTTAATTTTCCACGGAACTTTTTAACTAAAAATTCGAATTTCATTTAAATTTATTTATTGGGAGAGAAATTAGATTCCCTAGTGCCTAAAATAATATTTTAATTAAAAGCTTTCGACGGGCTTTTGAAACTCGCTTAAAGCTTTTTCAGAAAATCTTCAATTTCCACTGATTTTAAATTATTAGGATGGATACCTCAGATTTCGAGACTTTTTTTTTTTGGTTAATTTCTCCTTCCTCCTCATAATTCAATCTAAAGTTGATAGAAAAATTATAAAATGATTAAAAGTTATTAAATAAAATAATTTAAGTTAGCAATTTGCAGCAAAAAAAATTGATTACGATTTTGTTGATATTTCAGGTGTGCTCTGCGCCTTTCTCTTAAGCGTGAGCAAAATCGCACCGCTGGATTCGAACCTGTAACTCCTTCAAAGGCGAGTGCACTCCCATTACGCCAATGAAGAAGTGTAAGATAATAGCTCGGTGAGAAAATTTTTTCTTGCAAAATCCTGAAATTAGTTTTTAGTTTATCCCATCAAGTATTCAGGAAAAATCTTTGTGCCACCTCGAGCGATTTTTTTTTAAAAAAAATTTTTATTAAAAATTTTTGTAAAAGAGAATAGAAAATTAATTACGGATTGTTGAATAAAATCGTGGATTTTTAAAAGCTCATAACTCTCTTAAAACATTTATACTTTTGAAAATCCCAAAATTGAATTGTCAAATTTTGTAAAAAAACATTGGAAAAAAAAAATTAGTTCAAGAAAATCATGAATTTTTAAAAAACTCAGAACTCGGTCAGAAAAATTTGGCTTTCACAATCCTGAAATTAGTCATTAACTTACCCCAATATTATATTAAGGGGCAGAGGGGTTATGAGAAATTTACCCATGGAAATTGATTTTAAGTAATTTCTCATTTCTTGGGTTTTTTTTTTATTTCTTCTAGGATATTTTTCTTGTATAGAAAAATAAGCTTTTTTGATGGGCTCTATATATCCTATTTCTTGGTGGGGCATGGCATGACATCTTTGAATAGAGATCAAATCTTTAGCAAAATCGCACCCCAGAAATAATTGGCAAAAATCATGAAAATGTCATAGAGTGTTAAAGTAAAAATCAGACAAAATTCGGAAAAATTCGATTCTCAGAAAAATCGGGAGAAGCAAGTCTTGAGAAATAGGGAAAAATCACCGGACATATCAGAAAACCTCGAAACTGGAAAAGCCAATGGGTACAGTACAGGAAAATGTGGGGAAAGGACTATGAGAATAATAGTAGACTCATTGAGCACAGACAGGACAGGAGTTCCTTTTTTGTTCATTTAATTTCTTTTCAGGACGTCTAGTAATTTGGTCGCTTGGGAAGAACTATAGCCGAGGTTACTCATTACTTCGTCCCAACCTATGGTTATCATGTCCTGTATCTAAATAAAAAAAAAAAACATCTTAGAGTTTCCAACTATCCGAGTGTTAAACTATTCGGAAAAAAGTTATTTTGGAACGAAATTGGATCGATACTTTTAGAATATTTGTCTCAAATTTCAGGGAATTTGATCCACTAACTTTTAACAATTATTGGTTGATTTTATTAATAAAACAAACGTTCAAAAACTTAAATTGAAGAGCTCAAAAAATTGCCTAACAAATTTTTTTCCGAAAATCCTGCAATTGGTTTTTGGTTTCCGCCATGCTGAAGTACTTGGGGAAAACAATTCTACCAAATAGAACGAAATATTTCTTAATAAAAAATTTAATTTTCTAAACTATGGCAAAAAAACAGCCAAAA
The DNA here is from genome assembly GCA_027564815.1 of Symmerus nobilis. Classification (NCBI taxonomy): domain Eukaryota; kingdom Metazoa; phylum Arthropoda; class Insecta; order Diptera; family Mycetophilidae; genus Symmerus; species Symmerus nobilis. The sequence continues at coordinate 11,455 of JANTOP010088207.1, forward strand.
ATAGACTAATAAATATGAGAGAAAATGAACAATTTACCCAAGCCCAAAAGCTGGTATCTTGTTTTTTTTTTCAAAAATCTTGAAATTAGTTTTTCCTACTTAACCACCCTACCGTAGCACACTAGGAAGCGTATGTATGCTGTACATAATAATGAGGTATATATAGGAGATATCATATTGACTCTCATTCTAACGCGCAGTAGGCGCAGAGCACACCTTCTCGAATCCCTCGGAATAACACATTATCTTGTATATAGTTAGATTATTCCAATCATCTTTTAAATGATTCCACTTCGAAATTTATAAAATAATCCAATGACTTTTCCTAGCACTACCAAACTTTTTCTTAACTTTTCCGAAATCTTCCAGATTTTTTACCTAAATTTTTTCGATTTTCCCGTATTTTATTTCGATACAAATTTGCAGTATAATCTACCTTGCCTATGCCACTAGTTTTTAGCTGTGCAGTGAAGATCTATGTCTTTGCAGGACAGAATTTATGTCTTTTGTTAAAACAGTTAAAACAAACACAAAATCTGCAAAAATGGTAGGAATTTAGAGGCATAACTAGTCCCTACTTCTCTCCTTTTCCCGATTTTCTATAATTATTTGGAATTTTCCTAGAAATTGCCTTAGTTCCAATTTTCGCCCATTTTAATTAAATTTTTACCGACATTTTGTTGAAATTTGCCCAACTCCAATTTTCTCCTCACATTTCCCTCATGTTACCCAAATTTATCCGAATTTTTTCCTACTTTTCATAATATCGACTTCTTCCTATCTGGGTTTTCGGACTTTTCCAACTGATTTTCTAACATTTTCCTGGAACTGTTAGATTTTTGGCGAAAATTTTTCCTTATCTTTTCTCGACTTTTATCTCTCGTTTTCTTTTCTTGGAATTTAATTGAACTCTCTAAATATCGTTCAATTAATTCCTACTGTATTTCCTATATGCTTTCAATGAGCTTTCATGATTTTTGGAAACATGTTTTCCTGGGGAAATTTGAAATTTCGTGAAAGGACCGATATCTGGATAGGAAATAGATTTTAGAATGTAAAAAATTAAGTACGAAACTTAAAACTTTCTCTGAGCGCACAGTGGATAGAGACATTTTTTTATCATAATTTTCTCGAAATTTAATAAATCGAATAAAAATTGGATTCCAAATTATATAATTTAAAGCTTTCAATAAGCTTTCGAGGTTTTTAAAGCTTTATTTTGAAAAAAATTTAAATTTCGTTGAAGGACCGTTATCTGGATAGAAAACAAATTTTTAGGCGTGAATCGAGCTTTCGATGCGCTTTTAATAGTTTGGACAAGAATTCTGCGAAAATTCCATATTTCAATTAAATTTAATGAATTGGATAAAAATTCGATTCCAAATTATACTAAACGACATTTTAATTTAAAACTTTCAATGAGCTTTCGAGATTTTTGAAACTTTTTTTTTTGGAAAATTAATCTAAAATTTTGTTAAGCATCGTTTTTTGGGTAGAAAATAGATTTTAGAACGTATAAAATGTGGTTCAGAAAATAAAGCTTACTGGGAGCTTTTAAGTTTGTACGGAGCTTTTGTACGAAAAGTTTAGTTTTGATATTTCTGTATATTCCCTCAACTAATTTATAAACTTTCTGCATCATTACATTTTTTTGAATCCGAAGAAAATTATCGGGAAATCCGGATCAAATGTCTCGATGTCTGATATTCAAATTTCTCGGTGCGAGCCTTCACGAGTTTTTGATTTTTCTTAGATAAATTTCAACTTTTCTGAAATATTTAATTTGTGGTTTTTTACCTAACTGTAAGAGCAACTATCTACGTTTTTATATTTTTTCCGGTCGAGGAAAATATTCAGCAGGCACTCTAGTAATAGCAAGAAGATTTTATTAAGGAGTCATAAAATTTTGCAGACCTTGCTGAGATGTTAACTGCACGCCACTGGTAGCACACTAGGCTAGCGTATATATTCTGTATATAATCATAAGGTATATCTAGGACATTATCTCTTGAATTGGCATAGTAAGATGTTACTTTTTGACCAACTAGTTTTCTCACTAGCTTGAGTAGACCCTCCTTATGTCGATTTAAGCGTGAAAGGACCGATATAAATTAAACCACTATACAGATGTTGCAAGTTCCGTTTCTGACATGTGTTTCAGGACCGTATCACCCAAAATCTTTGCCTAATAGTGGATAGTGGCGATTTAATCTTCCCCGTTTTTAACTATTTTTATCTAATCGACTTGACGCCATGAATAATGAAATTTCGTCCTGTTTCTACATTAACATCTATATCCTTTAAATCGTGTGGTTATTATCTAATAGATTTCTTCCATTTGGTTTTTAGGAAGATGTCCCAAAAGCATTAACATTCGACCGTCGAATGATTAACGGACGACCGACATTCATTTCAAAAGTATCCCGGGACCGAGAACAACGATCAAAATTTAAATATTCCAGTGAGAATTCCATCGAATATAAAAAGAATTAATTTAAATCCCAATTTAATTAATATTTTCAGCCGGCAACATTGAACCAAATAAATTGTTCATCAAAAATCTACCGAAAGACATCACAGTCGATGAACTAAAATCGTTATTCAGTTCACATGGAGAATTGAAAGATGTCCGATTAGTTTGTTATAAGGATGGCCAACCAAAAGGAACCGCTTATGTGGAATATGAAACGGAACAGGCCGCTAAACAGGCCGTTTTAAAAATGGATCAGAATGAGGTGCGGGGTCACAAGATACTAGTTGCCATATCAGCGCCACCACCACGTAATGAAACTGGTACATCGAATACGGGCGGAAATTTGATTGGATTGGGTCAGGGAAGACGATCTAAAGTTGATAAGGGGTATAGACGAAATTTTAATTCGGTTAAAATTGGGATCGGATTAATTTTTTTTTCTTGCAGGGAACTCAAACCGAGAATGTCTTTCATCCCGCGATCCGTACAAAAGAATGTGTTGGGCGGAACATTAAATGTATCCAGCGATAAGTTATCATCGAACGGTTCGGCGAGTGTCATCCCAACCAAATCGAATGATGATTTTCGTAAATTATTAAATAAAAAATAAAATAAAAAATTGTTTTATTTAAAAAAATGAAATGATTTTCTATTTTATTTTATCTTTATTCCCTTCTTAACCGTAGCTTTAATACCAGAGAATTCACCACCGTAACGGGATAGTTCTTTTCGAACGGTTCGTACGGCACCTTTACGTCGAATCAATGCTTTCCGGTATTTATTTCGATGTTTAACTCTGGGATTACGTAACTCCTTCTTTCGGTGCGGTGTCAATCCTTTATTCTTCGACATTTCATACGTTATTTGACGACGTCCACTTTCCGGATCATCTGATTCACTATCGCCGTCATCGATTTGTTTGGATTCGATTTCGGGCGGATTCATTTCAACATCATTCTGATCGGTTTGATTTTTCCTCACAATTTCAATCGATTTGTTCGGTTTCTTATCTTCTTTCGGATCGATTATAACAATTGATTCATTCGTTTTGGTTGCATCCAACAACTGAACGAATTGTGGTTTCAATTGTTGATATTTATCCTCAAGTTGTAGAAGTAATTGTCGGATTTGAACGAGTCGCTTAATTACTGGATGATTTTGAATCGGAATCCTTTTCGATTTTAAGATTAAATAAAACGCGACGTTGTTGCAGTAACCGAGGATTAGGGAAATTTTCGTTCGTAAAAATGACAAAACTGGATGATCCGGTCGTTGTTTCGAAACAACTGCAACGACCGGTTCCAAAATCGTTTCCATTTCATTAAATTGCTGTTCGAAATATTGAATTAATCCATCAAATTCTGGGGAATCTTTTTTAAATAATTGGACTCGTTGTCTATGGGAAAGATCAGACAGATCGGATTGGATATTAATCTGGTTCCGATCGTTTTTCAGACCGGTTGATTCATCCAAATCATCCTCATCCACATCATCGGTTGGAAATAAATTTAACGTGAAATCGGATTCATTAAATTGTTTGGCTAAACGTTGTTGGATTGCACGCGCTTCAATCTCTTCCTGTTCGGCTTGCTCCTCTTCCCGGACATTGTAGCTACTGTAATCGGGATCGATGAAATCAGTTGAATAGAAATTTTTTGCTTTACGGCCCCATGCACGATCGTCCGGTAAATCATCATCGGCCGCATCTTCTATGTCGGATGGGGCTTCAAATCGTTCCACATCATTATCTTCCGATTCGGACTCATCGAATTCCAAGACTGCTTGCTCATCGTCCGAATCATCCTTTCGTTGATTCCTCACTTTTTTCAGTAAGGATCGCTCATGTTCCGTGTATTCTTCGTCCGATTCGGATGGTTCGTAATTTTCTATGGTTTTATCGTTAAATTTGATTTTATTGGCCATCGTTTAACCCGAAATTCAATTAATTTCGATTTAAAATTAAATCGCACGTGGAAAATATGTGAATGTAAATATTTTGATAAAATTGACAGTTGGTTTAACGTTTACATGCATTGTTTTTGTTGCACGGAAGAAGTGGATCTGAACAGATGCTGTTTTATTTCCTCAGCTGCATGCACATGATTCAAATTTCTCCGTTTTATTTTTTGGTAATATGCAGATAGGCACATTAAAATATTTAGTGGCTCAAGAAGCATCAGACGTAGATTTATGTTTAATTTTATTTAAAAATTCAAATTTATGAGACAGCCATATACAATACATACATCAAGTTGACAGATTTTGGTTGTTGCAATAAGTGCAACTAAAGGTGTTGGGTATAGAATGAGGTACCAAGGTCTTACATTAGACAACATTTTGTAAATCCATTTTGGTACCGTCTTCCATATTTCTTTCAAAATTCCCAAATGAATAAATAATCAAACATGAAAATAAATAACCAACAATCTCTATCAGCTTCTTCCCGTTCTAAATCGAATGCTCCTTCTGAAACAATCCTGACCGTTTAATACATGACAGCAGTTTCTTTTGATCCATACTTCTTGCATATTGATCTGTTTGGCTACATTTACTTAGTACCAATTCTGGATATCTCAAAACGAGATAATAAATCATAATATAATTTCGAGAAACTCTGACGTGTTTGGTATTTTGGAACCTATAATATTGAAATGTATTAATTTTGGATTGCTGATTTTTAGCAGGCCCCAGCCCTTTTATATCAATTGCATAAACTTGTTTGTATTAAATAAACAGTAAATTTATATACCTGCCTATATTTCTCAACTTTCCTTTTAACTGGACAGCAGCAGACGATCCATTAAACATGACATTCTTTTCTCTCATCAGTTTTAACGGATTGTGAATGGATTAAAATAGACGGTTGTATATGAATCGATTGAAATCAGAATGAACATGATTTTTGAACGTCGTTTCTTGTTGTTCATTCCAAAACTGATAGTGGATGGGATGGATGATCGTATTTATTTTATTTTTGCATTGTCGTGCGGTGTAAGAATTACACGTGTCATGGTGATGTCAATTAAAACTGATATGGAAAACGAGTTGTGTATATATGTGAGCTGTAAAATGGGGAGATCCTTAAATGGATGAAAAAAACGATTGAAATAAATGTCGTGTTAAATAGATCGCCAATGACCTGCTTAAATCCAAATATATACCTACTCATCGTTTTGTAACTTCATTATCATCTTTTATTATTACTACTCAAGGGAGCATAGGCGCTTCCATACGGAAGTTTCGGTGACTTATTTCGATAATTAACGAGGCTAGGTAGTCAATCTAGCCCTAAATACCCTAATTTTGGACTATTTCATATCAAAAATTGTTCCCTATAATATAAAAGAATTCTTTCTGAACTCTAAGGATATACTCCCCATATCGTTAATTCATCAATTTAGTATGTACAGAACTATTATTAAGTAACAGTATTAAGAGAAACTTTTATGAATTGAAAGCTTTCAAGCACCGTTTTCACCTTTTTGTGTTACTCGTGAATAAATAGACTTAGGCAGATCATCCATTGACTTAGACTACCACCGACTACATCTGACTAGCGACTGGTTCCGTTTGGATATCCAGCCTTATCTATCAATTATTTTGTAATTTGTGCAATTTCTTCATAACATTCGGACAAATCCAATAGAGAAAAAAAAATAGAAATTCGGCGAGTATGTGAATTATACCGTAGGTTACGCATTCAGTCTGCCATCAGTTCAGATCAGTTGATGCATCAGTATAATGCATTGACTGATGAATAGATGAACCAGATTGACGGATTATTAAATAGTTTAATAATTTTTATCAGTCTGATATTGAATGACACCAGCCTGTCGTATAATGCGATTTCATCAGCCTCTCGACAGCCTCATATATCCCATTTTTTTGTTTTGAGGTAGAACGTTTTATACCCATCAGCGGTTCAAGCAAAAAATCGACTATAAAAATCCGAAGACAAACGAGCGGTGAAAAATCCAAATTTTATTTTCAATAAATGGCAAAATTGTAAAATGTTTTTCGTATTCGCACATTCACAAATTCTTCAAATAAATTCGTGAACTCAATAAAGAAAGGACTGTGTTTCCAAGAGTTGCTAAATTTGAACGGAATGGAAATAGATCTTTTTTTTAGGATAGGGGTCATTCAAAAAATACGCATTTGCTGTTTGGGGAAGGGGGTATTTGGAACCATCACACTTTGTTACCACGCGGGTGGGAGGTGTGCCAATTAGACGTCATGCGATGCAAATAGAATTTTATTGAATTTGGAAAATATGGACAGAATCGCTGAACATTTTGTTGTACTACGACTAGTTCACATATCACTAAATTTTGGGCGGAAATCTAGTCGTCAAAGAATTCGTACGGCCTGAATGTTCGGAATTGAAATACACTCTACCCAATACTTTTTTACAAATCGTTAAATGCAGAGGTCCTGAGTGCCGTGCTCGTCCTCGGGGCTCAATGTTTTCAGTTCTGCCACATCGATTCTTACCACCGCCGATACCGATTTCACGAAGTCGACTTAAAATAGTTGACGAAAAGGGGAAATTTCCGTCACTTTTCGTCTTATAGACAATGAAAAATGCCATTTTAAATCAACTATTTTTAATCTTTCCAAGAAATTCCGTACGATATCGCTTGCAATTCCGTTAAGCGCGAAATGCAGTTTGTATCATACATCTGTGAAAAAAAACTACAAAGCCATCAGAGATGGTGTGGGGTCGTAGTTCCGATTAAGAAAATTCGACCTTTAAGAATTGCCGCTAAACGCCAAAGAGAATATCTCGCAATAAAATCAGGAACTATGAGAACGCAGAAGAATAGAATAGCTCAATGAAAACCTGATTAACAAATTCAGTATCGCACTATCAAAGGTAGACGAAGAAAAGACGAAATCGTTGCTCCTCTCGTATTAATGGAGATCCATATAAAATGTCCTTGGGAACATAATGCATCTTGGGTGCAATAAGATGAATAACACTAAATTATTATTAATTAATGATTCTACGTCGATAGAAATTATTCATTGTATTACAAGTTACGATGTGTGGCCGTCCGCTAGAAAACCCACCTAGTGTGTAAAGAAAGTCACGGGGGGGGGGGGGTATACCAAGAAGCCACGATGTGTCAGAGGGAGGGAGTCAAATATGTTGAAATATACAGTCGTGTATTTTAAGAATGATCCCATACTGAAATCGGCCTGTACTGATCGTGTAATATCAACTGACAGACTATCAGTTTACAATCATTTTATGGACTAAACTGATGTCAAACTGAACGTCTCCGTCTATAAGTAAATTGAGAAAACGAACCGGGCCAATTAAAAAGTTATCTAACGAATAAATTCACGATTCAACTCATGTATTAGTCAATGTCCATTCATTGGTAAGTAGTCTATTTTTGTTCTCTGCTTAATATCACACACATGGCTTTGGTCCGCGTTGATTCTGTATAAGTATGGCTTATTGTATAAATGATTTGTAAAGAGACGATTGAGAATTTTCATTTGTCTCGGACTTCAACTTGAGTTGGAGAATATCACACGGCTTTGGTGATACTTGGGGAAAAATTGTATGGAAGAAGAGACCGGTTTCACTGTACATGACCTTAAATTCGCGCTAATTCATCAATGGACAGGGGAGAGAGATGATTTTACCTTCGCGGATGGCTTTCTTGCCTGCAGAATCAGCTCTTTCATTTGCTGGTAATCCAGAGTAACCCAAATGACTCTGTGTTTGCAGTTTTCTTGCCTGACAAGCTCATATAGCTTTTTCATGTGGAGGTTGCACGAGTTATTGGCTATAGCAACGCAACCGTTAAGGCTATCGGTCAAAATTGCAATGTCGTACATTTTTCGCTCACTCGATCGTCATACAAATGGAGGTATCCGATGTGTTAACCGTCTAGTTTCAGGTTGTCTATCAGGTTGAGATAGAGAGTAGAGAGGATTTCTTGATGTACATTGGACTTTTGGGAGACCTGTGGTACCAAAGTAGTTGGTATCGATCGTTATGTTCTCCGGAAATGAAGTTTTCTTGTATTTGGAGGAAATGTTGAGTAATAAATGGCTACATTTTTGAAAGGCATAATGTCATAGCAAGTTCGCGACTTGTCTGAGATGTTCAGTGCAGAGAATTTAAGAGTAACAGGAACGGCAATAAAGTGAGAGCGTAAAAAATTACATGTATTTTATATGGGACTGAATCCTCTCCAAACGTGTCCGAGGTGCCCATTT
>JANTOP010088218.1:0-20161 GCA_027564815.1 Symmerus nobilis
GATGCGTAACATAACTCATCACAGCATTATTCGAATTTAAAAAACCAAAAAGATTCTGTTAATAGATGAATTTCTCTCGGGATTGAATGAATCTATTTTAAAAATTATTGAATTTTGAATTTTTAGTGCGAATTTGAAAAAAAATATTATGATTTACCCTCAAATAAACATTATAAATTGCGTGTTAAACAGACTGCAAACCAAAAAAATTAAAAATGATTCGTTCAATCCCGAGAGAAATTCATCTATTAACAGAATCTTTTTGGTTTATCAATTTCGGATAACGCTGTGATGAGTTATGCTACGCACCGCAAAGTAACTTTTTTTTAAACCATCTCCGAAAAACTGCTGGCAACCATATTATTCATGATATTTTTTTTGAAAAAATATAAAATATGTTCTTTATAAGTTACTCTTTTATAAACAAATAGTAATTGAATATAACCATTACATATATTTCAAATAAATTAATAAAAACTCACCCTCATGACTAGAAGTAAGCCCTTAATTAAGATTTATAATAAAAAACATGTAAAATTTCATTATAATACGTGGGCATTGAAATTCTTAATCGATTGAAAAAAAATGATAAGAAATTTAATTAAATTTCCCACTTTTATCCAAAGTTTATTTTCCCAAATGAGCATATTTTATAAAATTTTGGCATTAGATTTTGAAGCAAGTCAGAATAATCTTGAAAGTCAGCCAAAAGGTAATCTAGAAAGTCATCAGGAAAATGAGAATTGTCCAATTTGTTATATTTGCAATAATTTTTGGATACACAGCATCAAATAAATGAAAAAATCAATGAAATAAAATCAAAATATTGTCGTTTTTTTGTTAAATTTTATTCGATTTAGTTCAAATTGATATGAATTTCGACCTGAAAGGAGGACCTGATAAATTTTATTCGAGCTTGAGTATATTCCTAAACCTCGATTTTAAGTTCGAATATCAACCCGACGGGAAATCCCTAAATTCAAAAGAAGAATTTATTTTTCGAATTTTTGAAACCATTTCCTCATGTCAGCTCCTGGACTAGATGTGCAAGACGATTTTGCGGTAAAGTGGGCAGCTATAAATGACCAAAATTACCTGGAAAATTTAAAATATTAAAATGTCAGTTACAATTCATTTACAGGATGACTTATTACCGATAATGCTATGAGACCCTTATAGTGTTATCTCCCAAGTTAAATTTTTAAAATTGAGCCAAAGATCGATTTTTAAAAAATGAAATGAAATTATAATTTAAAAATCAATTTTTATACTTTTCCTTATAGTCTCGATGAATTCTTGGACTCAGAAAATCTGATGATACAAAATTAAACCTTAGGGTACAATGACAGAATTATAAAATAAAATTTCTCAAGAACATGTACCGATTGAGTTTTTTTTTAAATTTCTCAAATTTTAAAGAAATTTTCACGAATTTTGGAATTATGAAGTCTCAAAATTCATTTGACACCAATAAAAAAATTTTTTTTGGATCCACCGTAAAAAACATTTTTATTTTGTCTCAAAATGTCCCGGGTCTCAAATTTTTTGAATCCCGGAAAAAATATTTTTGGAGTCTCAACATTTTTTTTAACCTCCCTGTAAAAAAAATTTTTTTGGGGGCTCCCCCTGGACCCCCTGAAGAAAACACATTTTTATGGAGTCTCAAAATGTTTCTGGACCCGCCTGTGAGAAATAAAAATCTTTTGAATCTCAAAATTTTTTTGGACCTCGCTGTAAAAAAAAATTTGTTTAGCCCCCGGTTTTTGAGTCTCAATTCTGGATCGAACGAGATCATCCGATATTTATTAAATTTCATGATTTTCAGGTAAAGGCTTCTCATTATCGCTTTTAATGTTAAGTCATTCCCTAGTCATCTTACTGAGACTCACAGAATACTCTCAGAATTTCTGTAACACAAATTTCAACGTATTCAATTTTGAATTCCACTTTGAAGTGGAAGGCATAATACAACAATTATGGGTACCACTTCGAGTGCTAGAGACCCTATTCGAATACACGCCAATTCTCTGTATAAAAATAGACAAGAATTTTTTAAGAATCGAGAATATTTAAGGAATTAGATGATCTTTCCGAATGTTATCAAATTTTCATAATGTTCTTGAATTTTCTTGAAATGCTTGGACTTTTTTTATTACATTTTTTGAAGCTCAAACTCGCATGAAATTTCTTTACTAAATTTGAATTTGATATTTTTTTATTATCGAATTTTACAGAATTTTCCTCAAATTCAAAGGAAAAATTAGATGGAAATAATAAAAAAAAAAAAACCGAGAATCGAAACAAAATCAGAATTGTTAAGAAAATTCAAAATTCAAAATTTCCCTACAAATTTTTTTTAAAAAATTTCTAATCTAATGATGCCAATTTATTTCTAACTAAATATTGAAGTAGATATTGTTAAATAAATTTTTCTGAAGATTACCGGTTTTTAAACGCAAACCGCCGATTTTATGAAATATTTTTTAACGCTATATTTGTAATTGGTAAAGAAATACTAAAAGAAGAAGTACTAACCGATCTAACTTTGAAAATAATATATTATTATTTTATTATTTATAATTAATTAAATTTTATATTAATAAAGTAACTGAAATGGATCATAAAATATAATTGGATTTCGAAATATTCGAATATCGAAATATACGGATTCGAAATTGACTAAGTATTTAAGAATATAATAAAAATGTAAAATTACATTATAATACGTGTGTAGATTTAAATTCTTAATTGATTGATAACAAATGATAAGAATTATAATTAAATATCCCACTTTTATCCAAAGTGAATTTTTCCGAATTAGCATTTTATATAAAATTGAGCATTTAAATTTTAAGCTATTCAGTATAAACTTGACAGTCATCCAAGGGGTACCAGTAATCTAGGAAATCGCTAATACGATGAAAATTATCCAAATTGTCATATTTGCAATAGTTATTGCATTCGCAGCATCGTCACCAAATGAGAATGACGCATTAGTAGGTTTCAGTGATACAGAGCTCAATAATTACGGTATACTTGATATCGTGGAAAAAGTAATTAGAATAGGCGAGAGGATAGTGGGAATTTGGGATACAATTGTAAATTAGTCTAAACCTACACAATGGACTATTCTGTAAACAAAATGTAATAAAAAATAAATGAAAAATAAATATCAAAATATAATCGTTTTTTTAATTTTATTCGCCCTTATTTTCTATTATTTCGGAAAATAAACCCCCAGAGGATTGCTGGAAGATAAGTAATCCTCTGGCCGTTGTAAGAAAAGTAACCGTACACATTTTCCCTCTGGACCGTTGATTTCTTTTACGTACAGTAACAGCAGTGGTGTGCAGATCATGTTCTAATCTTAACGCATTAAGCCCTAACCCCTGAATCTGCACAGCGATTTTGATAACATTTTATATATTTCCCTTAATTGGTCCAATTTTGAAAAAAAAAATTTTTGTCCATAAAAAACTCAAAATACATGGCAAAACACGTGTTCTCTTATTTTATGTTATTTTTCCAAGCAATGTATTTTTGAATTTGAATAAACATTTGAACTTTTCTCCGATATTGGTAAAAAAAAATTCCTCCATCAAGTTATTACACTTGGGAACCAAATGAATTACCGAATTACCTAATCCTACCAATTATATTTTTATTAAATAGGAAATATAGCAGGTTATTATATTACAATATCAGGTTTCCTCCGTTTTCCCATTTTTCGATTTTCCACATATTTTTATCAATCGAGAACTTAAAATTTAAAATTAATATCTTTTGACCCGTGAAAAATTCATGAAAACCATCGAAGAAAAAATTCGATAAATTTTAAAAAATTGGATATAAACATTTTAGTAAATGTTAATAAAAATAATAAAAATTTAATATTTTTAGAAATTTTCGGATTTTTCAAAAACATTTTTATTTTTATTAAATTTTTCAATTTTTATGTATTTTCGAATTTTCAAGAAATGCCCAATGCTTAATTCATATTACGCTCGCCTAATAAAAATTTCATTCCTCACAATTTTGACATATGGATTCGATTGAATGTACCTATTTAAATTTAAATATCGATTTATTGTGATAATTTATGCTTCAATCGATAGATTATTTAACCTCTCTTCGCAATTAAATATATACAGGACTATATACTATATACAAGGATCTTAATTAAGAAGATGTTTATTTGTAGTGTTAAGTACAGATGAAAATTAAATCATCATATCACCAAATCTATCCCATAATCATCTATATCAAGTATCAATGTAGAAATATTCAATCTTAAGAATTCTCTTTTAAAATCAAATTCTTGAGTGGATAGACGAATTATGTATATAATGACAATCTATATATTACATAGTCAATTTTGATGAATTTGGATAAAATCACCTAAAGGATGGATATATAGGAGCTTTGATCAAATTGTCATATCAATTGGAGTAAAAGAATATTTAATTCTGTTCTCATTTTATCAATTGCCAGTTAAAAGGGAATAATTTAAATCTTTTAATTAAATTGATATCCTTTATATGGTAATATTTAAATAAGTTCCTTCCTCATGTTCCGTTCGTTACCTAATTGTAATTGACACAGGGTATCATTCTATGTAGAAAACATTCAAAAATGTCATCCTTTCGGAAAAATCCTCAGTTATTCAATCAAAATTCATAATAAATTTACAGTGATTTTTCTTTAGAGTTTATGGTGTAGAAATTTCCATAATTTCCCCCACAAGCCTGTAAAATTCCTGATTAGGATAAGTGTTACTGTTTTCCTCACCAACGTAATAAAATAATGATGTTACATTTTACTAATCTCTATAGTCGGGTACTCGTTTTACTAAATTATGCAAGAATTATGATAAAATGATGCTGTAGAAAATATTTTATTATTAATAACTCATTTACGAGTCAGTTAAATTAGTATGTAAATTAGTTATAAAACATAATAATACCATCATCCCATCATAATCGCTCTAAACTCATTGTCATAAAATATATGATGTCTGCTGTTTCAATTGATTTACCAGGAATGGAACATGGGGTTTAATTTTTAAGGAACAAGGGGTTTAAACATCTGGATTATTATAATTAATAATTTAATAGATATCTGATTTTTAACTAGCAGTTAAAATTCGCTTTAAATTTCTTGAAAATATTCGAATTTGCTCTTTTTCCAACTCGCGAGATCAATTTTTCCTTTATAAATTTCATTAAGAAAATTTTGCCCAATTGGGATTAATAATTTTTTTCTGGCCAACTAAATTAAACAATCATCTAAATTAAAAATTGATTTCAGGGATTTGAGATAAAAATTAATGAAAATTGACCCAATGTACCCCCCCCCCTCGATCCCTTCCTCCTTTCCTCCTACGATTTTACATAATTTTCACTACAATCCCGACGGAAAGGCTAATTTTCTGAGGAATTTTCTTGAGGAATTGAGATGTTAATATGTAGAATTAAACCTAATGGTATAGTGGTGATTTCGATTAATAAATTTTTTTTTAAATCAACCTCCTAATTTTAGGGTGGGCCAATATGTCTAATATGCACAAAAAATTCATATTTTTTTTATCGAATTTTTTAACAATTTCCTGATTTTCATCAAAATTATCAATTGTTTAAGTTTTTCTGACTATCTTCTGGAACACTTTATTTTCCGGGAAATTTTCTTGGGGAACCAGAAAATCTGTTAAAGTGAAAATAAACTTAGGGGTCAAATAAAGTAATTGTGGAACAAACGTTTCCATAAAATTCATCCCCTAATTTTAGGGGAGTCGATAGAGGATGTCCTTTGACAAATTGATACTTTTTTGAAAAATGGTCATATTTTTCCGGAAAAATTTAAAATTTCCAATTTTTGAAATGGATTCAAATAGGTGATAATTTAGATTATCTATTGACATCTTAATCAGGGGCCGGCCCTCTTCACAACTAATATTCTTAAAATAATATTAAAAATCGACTTGTAATCAATAAAATCGAGCGATTTCGAACCAAATTTTCTTTAGAATATCTATGGAAATTTTTTTTTCAATAATTTTCTATTCTCAAGTCAATTTCGACGAGTTTTTATTAAGAAAATCATTCATTTTAAAATTATTTTCTTTTTGAACAAAAATTCGAAGCTTCGATTTTTAAGAATTTTTCTGATTATTTTTCGGAAATTTAATTTTTCGGTAAATTTTCTTAACGAATCGGAAAATATGATTGTAGAAAATTAAATTTAAGGATTCACAGGGGTGTCGATATAAAAAAACAGCAAAAACATCGGTGGTTTTTAGGAAAATTTTTATAATTTGCTGGGAAATTTAAAATTAGAAATTTTCAACATAAATTCAAATAGGGGATGACCTACGTGATCTATCAATAGGAATAGGAAGCCGTTTAAGCGGTTTGCAAACCGATGACATGGGGATATTTTTCGTCGTTTAAGTGTTAGAATGAAAAAGTTGAAATTTGTGGGCGCAAAATTAAGAGGAAAATAGTTGAAAAAATCGGATACGATTGAGACTTATGAATTTTGAAATGTATCGACTCATTCCCGATTATATTGAAAAAATATTACCAATTTCTAAAATTTTTTTTTTTAAAAAATTCGGTAAAATTCGGAAATTTTTTGGAAATAATTATTGGTAAAATTTGGTAAAATTAACATTTGGTAAAATTTTAATCGTTTTGTAATAAAAAATTTCAAAATCTGTACATTTGAATATTTTGAATTTCCAAAATCGGAAAATTAGAATTACTTTTTGAAAAGAAATTTCAAACAATTTATTAGAAATTAAATATTCGAGAAAAATGATTAAATATCCCAAATAAAATAAATTGTGAGAAATATATTTTTATATCAGACCAGGTAATAGAATTGCAGCATTTTGAGCGTTTCGCAACTCAAAACTCTGAATTTCGTACGGGCCATTTTTAAAAAATTTTGATTTTTTTCCTAAAGAACCTGTCCATTTTATATTTTATTTCCAAAAGAGACAGGATTCTTTATCATTTCAATTCAAAATTATTGAATTCGGAAGAAACATCCTAAAGTTAAGGGATTTCAATCCCATTAGTACTTATTTACTAGGTTTTTTTTTACTAAAATCAGAACTTGATTTTCTGACTGCAGAACATTTCCATTTTATATTTAATTTCCTAACTAAGGAGGTACTTCTCTGATTTAAAATTAAAATTATAAAGATCGGGCGATTAATCGGATCAAAAATGGTTTGAAGGAATTGAAAAATTCAATGAAATAATGGAGAATATTTCAAATAACAGAAAATAGACAAAAATATAAAAAGATAATTCGTTTTCTATTTTAGGCTCAAGACTTTCAGTGTTACCCTAGTGGTTGGGGTCGCTCAAAAACCTTAGTAAATTTAAGAATATAATAAATGTAAAATTACATTATAATACGTGTGCATTTAAAAATTCTAATCGAATTGATAAAAAACGATAAGAAATATAATTGAATTTCCCAATTTTATCCAAAGTTGATTTTCCCAAATGAGCATTTTATATAAATTTGAGCATTTAAATTTCAAGCAATTCAGTATAAACTTGAAAGTCAACCTAGAAAATCACCAGTACGATGAAAATTTTCCTGATTGTATTATTTGCAATAATTATTGCATACGCAGCATCGAGTCCTACCGTAGAGGGTGATAATGATGGCTTAACAGTTGAGTTAGTACCGATTAGCGGTAACCTTTCTTCAGTGGATACTTACGGAATTGAGACACGTATAATTATATTAGCAGGCAAAATCATCCGGCATGTAATTAAATTGTGGTGGGGTTAAATTTTAAAGTTAATAGTTATAAGTTTAGTCATCAGATAGTGAAACTATTTAATGAACTATTCTGTAAACTAAATAGTTACAATAAAATAAATTCAAAATTCTAATTTGTTTAATTTTATTCGACCCTATTCCGTATAATTTCTGGAAAACAGATCCTTTTGAAACTTGTGATTTCACTTATCTCAATTTTATTTAATATTTTATTTTTAAAGATAATCCATGTGCTATTAGAGCTTTAAAGGCTTTCTTAAATTAATCTATTAATTAAATATAAAGAAATTTGCCTAAAAAAGTTTCTATTTAAACAGTAAATTGAGATGAAGAAAAATCCATTAATTTATTGACTATTTGAATAGTAAATGCTATTCACTAATTACCTAACAACCAAACAAATGAAAGAAAAAACGGAAAAGCGATGACAATGGAAAGCTTTCAAGAAAATGTCCTTGTATGTACATAACTTAACAGAATTATAAAAGCATTTTTAATGAGGGATGTTATATACTTAATATGGAAAAATGCATTCATTTTATTTTCGTCCCTTTTCGATATAAAAAAAAGGATGAATATTCCCTTATATTGTTTCGTATATATAAATATTCTCTGAATGTGAACCATTAGAACCAATTAACTTTCCGTTCTGATTGTTTCCTTTCTTTCCTTTTTTTTCCTATCGTCAACTCGTCTTTCTAATGGTGAAAAACGAAAATTTATGTTGTATAATTTCCGGAAAATAATGTACGAAGGTTCTTTTCTTAATGATTATAAGGAAAGTTCATAAGGAATAAAGGAAAAACAACGAGTGATTATTTAAACTCTCAATTGCTTTTCCAAACATTCTTTTTAAAGGATTATTTTCCAAGGAAATTATAAATGTTCTAGATTTCTACGTCAATAAATGAATTATAAATATACTTGAAGTATTTTTAAATTATTTATAAGTATGATTAGACTTTAACTATCTTTAGCTTTTAATCTAACATTTAAAAAATCTAAGCTAATTATAGATTTAAGAATATACATACCTACCGATTTTTAACCTAGAAATATTAAGATACCTGTTGGTTATATTGGGAACAATTAATGCATTCATGCATTCTTTGAGCTTTTAAGATTTTGTGGAGCTTTCGTACGAAAATTTCAGATTTAATTGAAATTTGAAATTTAATTATTCCGATAAGAATAAGATTTGGAAACGATTAAAATTTTATTTAAAACATAAAGCTTTCTATGAGCTTTTAAGTTTATGTGGAGCTTCTATCGTAACATTTTGAGCTTCGTTGCAATTAAAATATCTTTGTCGAAAATAGATGTCGTCACTACGAATAAAATTATGTCCTAAACCCAAAACATTCTTTGAGATTTTAAGCTTTTATGAGTTTTCGTGCGAAAATTTCAGAGTTGATTAAAAGTGAATTATTCGGACAAAAATTGAGATTTGAAATGCATAAAATTTTTTTTTCAAACCTAAAGTTTTCGCTAATCTATTTGAAGACTGCTGAATTTAAGTTTCGTTGCAATTAAATTATTTGGATAGAAAATGGGAGTCTCAATACGAATAAAATTACATACCAAAATTGAAGCTTTCTTCGAATATTAAAAGCTTTTTTAGAGCTTTAAGTATTCGAATTAATATTAAATTTCAAAACGTATAACATTTTGTTCAAAACTTAAATCTTCTCTGCATATTTTTTAATTTATTCAGAGCTACTGTACGAAAGTTCTGGATTTTAATTAAATAAGAGAAATTGGATTGAAAATGAATAAAAATTAGTTATCCATAATGGAGAACCTGCTAGCGCGTCCCCGTGTCTAAAGTTCGGAAAAATAGTCCGAAGGAGTCTGAAAAATTCAGGAAGTCGAAAAAAAAAGAAAGAAAGTAGTTAAAAGATGGGGAAAAGTCCGGTAAAAATCGAGATAATTTCTAAGCAGGTTGGGCATAGTTAGCAAAAGTAGAAAATAGTCGGGAATATAGGGCAGAAATTCGATATGCAGCAAAAAGTCATCGAAAAAATTAAAAAAGTCAGAAAAAAATGAGAAATAAGAAAACGGTTAGAGAAATGGAGAAATGACTGAAAAATGTCTGAAAAGTCGAGAAATGTTGGAGTAGAGAGTCTCTCTCGGAATTTTCCCACTATCTCCCTAGTATGTCTTTCGGTTTATGGAATTTCTCTTTGAATTACCCATTTTTCACTTTTCCTTTAACTTTTCCGATTTTTTCCAAAACTTTTTCTAACTATCGCTGATTTTTTCATCTTTTCAATTTTTTCCACTTTGCTTTTAGAAACATTTTCACATTTCTCTGGATTTTGTTCGACTTCTCCCGACTTTTACTGTTTTCATCGACTTTCAGGTCTATTCTCTATAAAAATTTATGAAAGGATCACGCAAAAGAGAGCCTTAGAAATAGAAAAGAAACCGGAGAAAAAGTCGGAAGTCGGAATCGGAAAAAAAATCGGACAAAGATCGGGCAAAATCGGTATACGGTACCAGCACGGAAAATCATTTTAAAAAATGCATCGAAAAAGTTCCGCAAATTTCGAAATAGTTTATAAAAATCTGCAACAATTATGAAAATTGCAAGGAAATCAGAGAATCGTAGAAAAATATCTTAAAAATTTGGGAAAAGTCATGTAATAAATTCATGGGGCTAGCAAATACCGTTAAAAATTGGAGACAAATCTGAGAACAGTCGGACAGAGTCTGGAAAAGTCAAGAAAATTCTTCAAAGTCGAGAAACAGGTAGAATTTCTCCAAAAGTACATTCCCGAACTTTACAGCAACAACTTTTAACTTCCCCTAAGATTATTGTAACTTAATTAAAGGCCCTTTGTTTGTCTATGTCCCGCATTGTAAATTAGTCTCAAAATTTGAATTAAAACCTTCAGAAAAATCAGAATTGTATGAATTACTGATTGCCGGAAAATTGAATGAAAATCGGAATATTTTATCAGTAAATTTTATAAAAATTGGAAAAATTCTTTAAAATCTGCTAATTTGTAAAATTAAAAATTTAACAGACGGGCCGTGGTGAAATGGCCATAACTCCTAAACCGAGGGTCCAATTAAATCGGGAATAGTGCCGGAATAATCAAAATTCAAAAGGCTTATTTTCCAAATTTTTAAAGGGGGATGTGGGGGGATGGGGGGGCGCTCAAGGGTCATACCAAAAATCAATAATTAATTAATTACATATATTTTCCGACTTATTATTTTTCTCGGATTTACAAGAAATTATCCGTAATTAAATTTTTATAAAGTAAATTGTTAGAATTACCCGATTTTACAAAATTTTCCGATATTTATTTTAATATTGAGATTTTCACATTTGTATCGAAAAATTGGACCGAAATCGGGAAATCCCAAAACTCCATTCAGAATATTTCATAAAAATTTGGAATGAAAATTTGATAAATAAAATTTAATTAAAAAAAAAATTAGAAAATTTTTTTGGTTTTTCCACGAAATATTCAAGTTTCCTGAAATTTTAAAATGTTTCCTTTTTACGAATTTTTACCAATTTGTATCCATTTTATCTGTAAAGCGAAGGGGAGGGAGGGTGTTTCTTAAATTTTCAATAAAACACAATTTTATTTCAATTCCATTTATTTATTTTATTTCTGAATTCTCTACTGTATATTCATCCTTTTCCCGTCTATTGTTCCTTATATCCGAATGGTAATCCTAAAAATCTAATAAACGGATGAAGGAAAATTAGTATCTTAAATCTCGTTATTTATCGTTCAGCGTAAGGGTATAATAAAAGAAGCGGCGTTCATTGTTCGGACCACACATGTATAAAAGCCGTTTTTCCTTGAAGAACAACGGGTCCCCATCAACGGCATATAAAACCAATTGGCAATTATCCTAATCGGTCAGCCAATTAAATATATTACTTTTTTTACGCAATATTACCTTCCGATCCCTTACAATTCCTCCTCATTTTGACCGGGATCTCTCTAAGGTGGTTGTATGTGATTTAGTCAATTTGTCACGGGGGTAAAATAATTTTTTCTTTCTTTCATCCTGTTTTATGGGGGGTAATACGGTATATATCTGGGAAAATTATAGAAAATTAGAGTTGTACGAAAAGTTTTTCATCTTCTTTGATGAGTAATATTATACAAAGAAAAGTTAACATACATCCTTGTCGTTCGGTTATTTAATTAGAAAATTAGGTTAATATTACACGTTGAAATATTAAAATTTCTTTTATATAATAGAGATTAATTAGGAAGCTGTAGATCCTTAAATAGAATTTATTTTTGTTTATAAAATAAATGTTCGTTGAATAAATTCGCTAATTGGAATTAAATCCCGATTAAAATATATTCTGAAAAACAAATTACACAAACCTTCCTGTTGCATACTCCCGATCAATTTAGGAATAAATAAAAATGAGGTAGAGTACGGGGTTGACGGAAAATAAATAAAATAATTATTTTCGAAATTATTTATAATTAAAAATAAATTGGATATGCTAAATGGCACACATGGTGCAAAAAAATTAATTACGTAAACCAAATGGTGCCCTAGCTGTTAGTAAATATTTATTTAAACGCGCCTATAAATAATACTCTTCGATTTTATTAAAATCTAATATATAAGCTGACCAGATATCGATTTAAAGAATAATTATGTGGATGATTTAAAAAAAATTAATTTAATAATAATTTTCGATGGAATTATTTATTATTATTTTTTTATGCCTTTTGAAATCTTACCTTAAACTAAACATAATAAGATTTTTTTCTTAAAATTATTAAATTCGACCGGATTTTATTATTATTTTTTTTTATGTAATCAACGCAGATTTCTTTCTTTGTGAACGCATTAACGCGTTCCATTCCTACACAAAAATTCAATGAAATAAAAAATTATTAAAAAATTTATTGAATTATTTATTGCGAAAGTTTGAAGCGAAAAAAAGTTTACTTAAAAATATTATGACATTTGAATATATTTTTCATGCAAGGTTGGATTTAAAAAATCATTTATTTATTTAAATTTTATATAGGAAAAGGTTTATCGATTTTATTGATTGATTTATTAATTAATCCGAAACGAATTAAAATGAAGGGATAAGATAATTTGACATATTAATTATTATCTGATATTTTCCATTGTTAAATTATTTTGTGTAAATTAAATTTAAATATTATTAAATTTAATCTTAAAAATTTTACCCAAAAATTCTAAAAAGATTTAAAACAATAAAAATAGACCGAATTAAATTTCTTATGGAATTTTCCGTAAGAAAAAATCGGAAAAATAAAAGTTCCACTAAAATATGTCTAATGATTGAATTACCTTGAAATAAATTTACGTCTTATAAAACTTTGTATAAACATAGAAACTATCAATAAAAATGATACGTAAAAGAACTTCTCAACAGGCCTCACTGTATCGGCACGAAAAATTAATGAAAACTCATAATAAAATGCCACCAAAAAATGGACTTCTGCCCTTATGTCTGTAGTGCAAAAATCGCCAGTAAGTTCGCTGCCACTTTTAACACATATCTGAGATTTTGGATGAGATCAGAATTTGGTCAATTTAAAAAAATAGAAAGAAAATTTCTTAAAATTCGTTGAGTTTACGAGCATTGATGAAAATTTCCAAAATTGCTGAAATATAATATAAAATTTTCTGATTTTCATGATATTTTTCAAATTTGAGAGAATTTTGGAATTTTCAGAATTTTTTTTTTTTTTTTGATTTTTAGAAGCTCCTTGTTTTTGTCCTTATGAAATCTTCCGAGATTTAAACTTAAAATTAACAATCTAATATCTCGGAAACAGGAATTAATTTCCTAATTAACAGGAATTTATACAAGTTGGTAGTTAAATTGATGAATTTTTATTTATTAGACCCAACAAACTACTTATAACTCCGTTAAACCTATAGCTAGATTCTAAAATTTGAAACAATTAAATCTGCTGCAGGAAACAGAAATTTAAGATAAGTGAACAGATGAAAGTAATGTAAGAGTTGAAAATTTCGAATTTCCATCAGAACACGATTATCTACCGGAAAATTTATTTAAAAAGAATTGTTTGGTATTATATTCCCCGTTGAAATTAACCCTTCCATTGTAAGGATGTAATGTTAATATTACGAATCGAATGGAATGAATCTAGTAAAATTTGTCTTCTTGATTCTCCTGATTTATGAATTTTTTTTTAAATTTTCAAGAAATTATTCGCGTTTAAAAAATCCATTAATTTTTTTTTTCAACAATTTTCCAGGAAATCTTCCGATCTTTACTAAATTTTTCTACTTTCATAGAATTTTCTAGAGAACCCATTCTCGGTTTGAAAATAACTTTCTGGCTTTCCACATTTTTACGGATTATCCCGATAATTTGTAGATGTTTCAAAAATCTTTTCTCGGCTTCACCCGACTTTTACTGAATTTTTCACGCATTGTCTCGCCTTTTTTCGAATCTTGAAACCAACAAATTAGGAAAATGTGTCCAAAAAATAGAAAAAATCAAGAAAAAAAAGCTTTAAGCTTGTTCGGAAAATTTTGAATTTCACTGATTTTCAATTTATTGGGAGGATCATCTTCAATGTTTCTAGTTGAAGCATTTTTAAATGGACATTTTATTTTAAAATATTTTTAATAGTCTGGCCAAGTTGCACTGTACCTTCCCAAATCATGTCAGAACATTCTCGTGAAAAACTTAAATATTCGGGAAATTCTCTTGGGGAATGGGAAAATCCGGATATGGCAGAAATGAACCTAAGGGTATAGGGATCAAATGATAGAAGAAACGTTTCCATAAAATTAATTCCCTTAGAACAGATTTGGAAAAAATTGGTACTTTTGAACGGTCATTTCTTTCCGGTGAATATAAAATTTCCAATTTCCAAAATGGATTCAAATAGGCGATAATGTAGCTTATCTATCAATACCTTAAGCTCAGGGGCCCCCCTTTCAACTTATTTTTCCAAAATATTATTAAAAATCCAATTGTAAGATATTCAATAAAATTGATCGATTTTTGTCTGAAATTTTCCTAAGAATTTATAAAACATTTTTTAAAAATAGAAAAATTAGCTCGATTTGGTTGAAAGTTTTAAGTACTTAATTAAGTAAACCAAAAACTAATGTCAGAATTTTGAAAAACAAATTCTCTAAGCGAGATACGAGCTTTCAAAAACACCCATGATTTTCTTTAACTATTATCAGTTAATTAAAATTTTGAAATCTACGTGTGTTTATTTTTTTGTTTGGAAAAAAACTTTTCGAACTGATTGAAATTTTTTTCCCAAATACTGAATTGAATTTATGTTTTTGGAAAAAAAACGTTTTTCGGCGTAGTTCATAGATGTCCTTGGATCGTAATTTAAAAACAAACAAATAATCGGAAAATGACTAGATGTTAGATCTTATTTTAAGTAGAAATCTATTTCAGACTTTTGTCCAAAATTATGCGAGAAAAGGAAGGAATTTATACCCTAGGGAATTTAAGTAAATATTGCATTGCAATAAACTCGAGAGTAAGGACCAAGAACTGCATAATCTGAGTAAGAACCAGATCGGAAAAGAATCAGAAACTCACAAAAAGATTCAGAATTATCCGATTAATTGAATTTTTAAAGCGGATTTTAAAGCTTATTTTATAAATCGATTAAAAATTAGATTCCAAATTATATAAAATTACATTTAAATTAAAAGCTTTGAATGCGCATCTTTATTTTTAAAAAAGTTAAAGTTTCGTTGTCCAGATAGGAAATAGACTTTTAAAGGAAAAACATTTAATTCGCAACTTAGAGCTTTCATTGCGCTTTTAATATTTTGGCTAAGCTTTCTGCGAAGATTCAATATTTCATTTAAATCGGACCAAAATTCGATTACAAATTATGTTAAATGACATTTTAATTTTAAGCTTTCAATGAGCTTGAAGCTTTTTTTTGGGAAAAATTTGAAATTTCGTGAAAGGACCGATATTTGGATAGAAATTAGATTTTAAAACGAAAAAAATTATGTTTGAAACTTAGGGAGAGAACTAAAAGAAAATTTCTCTTACCTTGCAATAAATTGAGAAAGGTTTTAGCGATTATTTAAAAAAAATCGACACGAACCATTAATTTTCCGACACGATTTTTTTTTAATTTTCCGTACAATCTATGGAATATCTCGGTGATCCCCTTAATCCTAATCCCCCCCCCCCCCCCCCCCCCGCTCTCTATCTACGCTAGTGCAAAGAGACAAACATTTTGGGTTTCGTTTACTGGTCATATATATATAAAAATAGAAAATAGGTTTCAATACGAATAAAATTGTAAGCTTTCGTTGAGCTTCTAATCTTTTACGGAGATTTTGTTGGAAACCTTCAATTTTGTTTAACATTGAATTATATGAATAAAAATTAAATTTCGAAATGTGTTAAATTTTATTTGAAACTTAAAGCTTTCACTAAGCTCGTAGCAATATGTGGAGCTTTTGGCGCAACATTTAGAATTTGGTTGCAGTTAAATTATTTGGTTGGAAAATAGGTGTCAATACGAATCAAATTATGTCCCAAACCTGAAACATTCTTTGAGCTTTTAAACTTTTATGGAGCTTTTATTGTAAGAAAATTTCAGATTTGATTACAATTTAATTTTTCGTATAAAAATTTAATTTGAAAACGTACAAAATTTTTTTCGACTTATTTTGTTCCAACTTCCTGAGCTTTTAAGTTTATACGGAGCTTTCGACTTATAATTTAGAGGTTGTTTGCAATTAAATTATTTGGATGGAAAGTAGGTTTCAATACGAATAAAATGACATCCCAAAGTTGAAGCTTTCTTTGAGCATTATAAGCTTTGATTGAGCTTTTTAAGGAACCCTTCATATTTGTTTAAAATTTTATTATTCGGATTTGAAAACGTATAAAATTCTATTCAAAACTTAAAGCTTCTCGACAGAATTTTAAATTTATGAAGAGCTTGAATTGGAAATGAATAATTAACAGAATGCGTTAGGCGTATCGAGTCTCATGTATATTATACACTGCCGACTTGGCCAATAGAAAAATAGCTTAGAGATGAAGTTTGTCGCCTCTCATTCTGGAATAAAATTATTGTTCCAGGACCTTAGAGATTTTCCAGTTGGAAAATAGAATTATCAAATACCTTTTTATCTAGAAATCTAGGTATCAGATATTTCTACTGTAATTTCACAAAATATTGATAAAAATATGAAAATTTATTAAACATTTTGAAAATTTCTTCAAAATCTTTTTTTTTTAATTTTGAAAATTGAAATTAGTTTTTATAATTTAAAATCTAAAAGAAGAAAAATTAGAAAAATATCCCAAGGAAAAGTATATTTAAGGGATTAATATCAATTTATTGGTTCATCTACTTAACACATATTTGTACCTGACAGTACTAACGTAAATAAAGAAATTTTATTGTTAGTCCTGTTAGATCCTTTTTCCCATCATAAATTCCATTAAATAAAGAAAAACTTTTCTTGTTTGTTATTTATTTATCGGTCAACACATAATCGCGGTCCCCCTATATTTACACCGACAAAACTTTTCTCGTTATAGACGAATTTTCCATTGGTGTTTTCCCCCGCAAAGAGAAAACCGCTTTTCTGGGTGTAAATCGATATGCAAATAAGTAATTATATGCTAAATACACCAATTTCAAAGTACTTAACATTTATATATGAATATCAGCCGTATACATTAAATTCTCGGAATAGGATTCGAAAAAAGGATATGGAACGAGCTTGAATTATTATTTAAAACTTAATGGTCTGTTGGTGAAAATTTATTTTCTATTTTTATTTATTTTCTATTTATTTATTTATTTTTGGGAAAAATAAATAAAATCGAATGTTTTTCTGAATATTTCCATCATCTATACGATATAATTAATGGTGGTATTTTCTAGGGCGGGTGAAAAACAAACAAATATTGCCTAGGAAAATTGGTTTTTCACCAAACTGTCGAATTGATAAGTGGGTGATGAAATGAAATGAAATGAAGAGTATTTTTTGGTATTTCTAGTTTATTTTCGGGAGAACTTAATTAAACCGAAAAATTGGTTTGGAAAAAGCTTCATTTTTTTTGAGTCAATATAGAAAATATAAAGTTTTTCTCCAAAGGACCTAAACAAACATCTAGTTGTATAAGAGAGTAATGGGTGAACTTTACTTTCCAATTTCAAATTCAAATTATTCAAAATTAAATTTGAAAACCAACAAAATCATTAATCAATTTTTATAAAAGAATTTTGAAGGATATTATTTTCTATGAATAGAAAATGCGGGATGTTGAAATTCTATTTAAATGTAAATTTATTATTATAAATTGACTTAAATAGTTTGTAAAACACGTCTGCAACTCTACTTTACAGTTTGAAAATTAATTCTTTTAATTATGTAAATTACATACCCCCCAGAGACCACATGTAGTTAGCTAAAACTAATACAGTTTGTTTTGAGGACCAAATAACCTGCAGAATTTCCATGAAAATCGTACATGGTATGGAAATTTCCTCAAACAAACAATTCACTTTTTAATGAATGCATTATTTAAAATTAAATGGCAAGCCATCGAAAGCTCATCTGAATATTCGAACATAAACTTTTATAAAATCTACATATTATTTAACAAGGAAATTTTCCATCCACCATCATAAATCGCAGTTAAGTATGTTAACATGGCCTCAAATCCCTCATCGTTACCATAGATGAAAAATATGCATATTGCATGCAAGTCAGACAGGATAATGGTGTACTAACAACCATCGGAAAATCTGGACCCCAGCTGGGATAGAAAAATTATATAATAATCAACTGTCTCGTTATATAATATACAGGAACGAGTAATAAAACTATTTATCTCAATTAAATATCCTAGGGTCCATACTTCAAAATCGCTAATTCTAAATTATAAATTATACATTCAATATTTAGATTA
This sequence comes from Symmerus nobilis, assembly GCA_027564815.1. Classification (NCBI taxonomy): domain Eukaryota; kingdom Metazoa; phylum Arthropoda; class Insecta; order Diptera; family Mycetophilidae; genus Symmerus; species Symmerus nobilis. The sequence continues at coordinate 18,737 of JANTOP010088218.1, forward strand.
TGCTTGAATTCATCCAACTAGGATAATTATATCGTGTGGGGATTTTAATTCATGAAAACAATGCAATTTGCTCGGATATTTTTTCTTTTTGCATTTTGAACGATATTAACGAGAAAGAATTTTTATCTCGGAAAATTTATTATGAATTTATGAGGAAAAAATTATTAAAAATTCATAATATAAATTTTCCATTATGGAGCTATTATCAGATGTATATTTTATAATTGGTAGGAGCAGCCATTAAATCCTTACAGAGAGGAAAATCATGCTTTGTAGGACTGAATCAAGAAAATCTGCTTGACTTTGAATTTTTATGAAAATCAGAAAATTTATTAAAAATTCGACAATTTCTGCCTTGAGAATAATTTGTTTTAAAAAAAATTGCAAAATCAATTTGATAAATTTATTAATTCCTTAATTTCTAAAAATAATTATAATTTTTCTTGGTAAATAAATCGTTATGATTCGATGTCCTTCTGAAAATTGAAAATAAACAAAAATCCCATTTAAATTGTTTCCAATCGGGGCTCCCAGGAAAAAGTTTCTGAACCAAGTCTGAGAAAACTTTTATTTTTCTCTGAACACTTTACCATTTAATTTCATTTCGAACGGGTTGGAATTGAAAATAAAATAAAAGAAAATAATTCTCTCCGATATTATCCCATATCCCTTTATCTTATCAAATATTTAATTTGATTAAAATAAAACAAAAGTTTCCATCCCAAATAAAACTGTTTGCTGAACTGATTTGCAATCGTATCAATTTTGATTGTTCATTTCTCTGCATTCTAAATGGGGTAATGTTGGGTAATTTCCTTCCAACCAACTCCTAATGTCCTCTTATCGGGATTTAATTTAAAGAGATTTGTGAGAAATTTCCATAATCATTAGATTTTTTTTCCCATCAAGATTGGATTTGTAAAGAGGAGGTAGGATATCCGTCTTAACAAATAAAACGATATCGAGATACAGGGTAATCAATTTAAAATGGATACTTAAAATATTTATCAAGGAGAAAATGGCCTTTCAGATCAAATTACTATATTAAGTATTTTTCTATTTATAATTTAGAAAATTTCGTGGAAATAGAATCAACCCGAATTTCATGTACCCAAATGATCCAGGGCGGGATTATTATATTCAATGCAACAAACTATACATAAGAATTAATTTTAATTCATCAAAATTATATGTAAATAAATTAGTAAAAATAATATTTCAAATTCATATGTCCGAATAATTTATTTCAACGATTTAATTCGTCATTATTTCGGAATAATTTGGCATGATTGCATTTTCCGATTTCCGAAGAAAATGTTGGGCAGCGTTGAATTTTCTACGAATAGTTCAAGTTATATTTGGGTATGTCAGATGAAACTTTATAATCTGAATTAAGATCTTTTTGAAAAAATCAAATATAACAAA
>JANTOP010088229.1:6260-20152 GCA_027564815.1 Symmerus nobilis
TTATCGCAACCTTAAGTTATTTTATAGAGAAATTTGAATGTCGGATATCACGATATTTGATCCTTATTTCCCGATAATTTTCTTCAGATCCAAAAAATGTAATAATGCAGAAAGTTTATAAATTAGTTGAGGAAAAATACAAAAATATAAAAACTAAACTTCTCGTACAAAAGCTCTGCAAAAACTTAAAAGCTCCCAGAAATCCTTATTTTCCGAACTATATTTTTTACGTTTTAAAACCAATTTTCTATATAAATAACAATCCCTTAACGAAATTTCAAATTCTCCCAAAATAAAGCTTCAAAAATTTCGAAAGCTCATTAAAAGCTTATAATTAAAATGTTTTTTTTATATAATTTGGACTCGTTAATTCGTTCATTAAATTTAAATGAAATATGAAATTTTCAGTAAAAGCTTGATCAGCTAATTTTGTAAGCTCAAAGAAAGCTTTACGTTTCGAACTTAATTTTTTCCGTTTTAAAATCTATTTCCTATCCAGATATCGATCCTTTCACGAAATTTCCAATTTTCCCAAACAAACTGCTTCAGAAATCTCAAAAGCTCATTGAAAGCACATATTGATGCAAAATTTCCGGACGGTTGATACATTTTTCAAGAAAGGGCAAACAAGGACAATGAATGCCTAAAATTCAATTAAATTCAATTCATTAAAGCTTTTGAAGGGATTTTAATTTTCCACAGAGCTTTTTAACGTAAACTTCCGATTTCATTTATATTTATTTATTGGGAGATTAATTTAAAGCCGAAATGTAAAATATTCTTTCAGCTTTTAATTTTCCACGGAATGTTTCAACAAAAATTTCGGATTTCAATTAAATTTACTTTTTGGGAAAAAAATTAGATTCCATACTGCCTAAAATAATATTTTAATTAAAAGCTTTCGTTGAGCTTTTGGAACTTTCTCAAAGCTTTTTCAGAAAATCTTCAATTTCACTTATTTTAAATTATTAGGATGGAAAATAAATTTCAAAACGTATAAATTCTTATCCGATACGATATCTCCACGTCGATGGAGAGAATAGATTATAGACAAGGCAAGACATAAACTTCAGTGACAAGACAAAAGCTTCAAGTACCACGTATCATTCACTGATCGCAAGAAGCCCCAGATAGGTGGACCATGGGCCAGATTTCTAGACTTTTTTGTAGCAGTGGTCACTAAGTACTTATGACTGAACCAGCGATAACATCAATTTTCGATCAAATCGATTAAAATTTAGAATCCGAAGCGACACGAAAACATTACATAAAACAATGACTGATTATTCTAGAATGAAATTAAAAATATTTATTTAGTAAAAATTAGGGAAAAAAACGGAAAATGTACTAAAACTATCGAATTAAATAAAAAATTAATTTCTATTTCTATTTATTGTCCGTGTAACTGCCGATACGCCGTCCTCAAACTTCGTTTTGAATAAGACATTGGCATTGTTGAACATACCATCTTTCAATGATACAATAATAAACTGAAAAAATTATTTAAAAATACAAATTTAATTTAATGATTAATTTTGTAGCCAAAAAAAAGTGTATCCAAAATACCTGCGAATCACGAAAGTATGTTTTGAACATGTTACCGATATTCTGGGTATGAGATATGTCCAAGGCGGCATCAACCTCATCTAAAATATACAACGGGGCTGGATTGAATTTTAACATAGCCAAAATTAAGGATAGCGCAACAAGTGATCGTTGTCCACCACTTAATTCACTCAATGATTCCTTCCACATCCCATTAAAACCGACACGAACCGTTAACCCTTTTGTGAAATCTTCATTTGCTGGTGGGATAAGTGCCGCCTGGGCACCCGGTAGCAGCGTACTAAATATATCACCAAAATTTTTATCCACCGCCTTCCATGTTTTTTGTACTTCCAATTTCTTCTGTTCATCCAATCCTTTGATTATTGTTTGTATTTTACGTTTATCCGTCATGACGATCTCTTTTCGTTTAATAACCTCCTTGAATTGTTCCTCCTCCCGTTCTAATAATATCATAGCCCTCAAATTAATGTGACGTTCCATTTTCTCTTTTGCCTGTTGGGCTGAATGTAATTTTTTACCCGCATCGACGGGATCCTCTTTCGTGTAATCGTATGTGGTTTTCGGTACACCGAAAAATTGTTGATCCGTTTCGATCCAAGAGTACTTCTTTTTTAACGAATCCAATCGATGGAATGCATCCTTATTCTCATTCTTTAATTTACTCATCTCATTCTCTTTCTTCTTGATGGCCAATTTTAATTCATTATTTTCCGTGCTCATTTTATTTTTTTGATTAAATTTTAATTTAATCTCTTTGTTCTGTGAATTAATTTTATTCTTCTCGACTTTTATTTTCGCTTCCAAATCGGCCAATACAGTTTGTGATGTTTTACTAGAATTTACGATTCCCGCTAATTCATTTATTTGCATTTCAATACTCTGTTCCATTGCGGTCACTTGCTCTTTCGTTTTAACTACACTGTTCTTTAGATCGTCAATTTCAAGTCGAAGCGTTTCGAATTCCTATAAAAAATAATCAGATAATTAAATTGGGAAATTTTGATATCTAAATTTGACTCAACCTCCTCCCGTTTCTTCCAATTTCTTCTGCTATCCTCACTCTTCTTTTTAAGTTGTTTCATCTCTTCAGTGGTGGCTGCCAATTCCCTCTCCCGATAACCTTTAGCGTCTGATAGTTTATCTTCAATGTCTTTGGCCTTTCGAGACATAACGTCTTGCAATTCTTTCGATTTTACAACAGTTTCCTTAAGTGTTTCTAAAAGGATATATAAAACAAATCGATTCGTATAATGAATTCTTATTTTATTAACACAATTTACCAATCTGTTTGGCCATATCATCAATTTCCTGTTGATGTTGCTGAAATGAAGTGGTCGCCAAACGATTTTTAATCACTTGTAATTGATGTTTATGTGTGTCTAGTTGCTCCTTCAATTGATTGTATTGTGCGGCTACATTCTTAATTTCTTCAATTTCCCGGAAGATTCTATTCAATTCATCTTTTCGTTGTACCATTGTATTCTGAATGGCTTTTATATCAGAAATTTCTTGCAATATTAGCGGACCAGATGGTCGAGAACCACCAGATAATGTACCAGATGGATCAGCAACATCACCATCCAATGTAACCGAACGACACATCACCTGACGATCGTAAGCTACCTTCTTAGCAATATCCATATTCCGGCACACCAACGTTGATCCAAACACATATTTCATGACCGTATCGAATTCCTGCGGATATTCAATCAATGATATTGCTGGCGCAACATTTTCCTGACCAACTAAGCGTTGCGCTACTTTAACAGCGGACGGATTTATCGAATTGCCGCTAATTTTATTCATTGGAATAAACGTTGTCCGCTGTTGTAGTTGGCCATGATTTAAGATTTTCTTCGACGTCACATCCGTATCGGTCACAACACTGTACAGCTATTTTAAATTGAAATATAAATATCAATTGTAATTTTAATTGGTTTAATTGAACCATTACCGAACCGCCCGCAACAATTCCCAATGCCATATAATTGGACGGGTCCTGTACGTTAAATAATGTGCATACCCGACCTTTCACTTTACGGTGATCGAAGCCGGATTCTGGATCACGATATTTAAATTCAAAACGATGTGCTCCTTTACCATCTAGATCCCGCTGTAATCCACGACATTCCTGCATTAATATTGATTTGCGCTCTTCAAGTTGCTCCAATCGACCATCCTCATAATCGATTCTTGATAATTTATCCTGAAGAGATCGAGATTTCATTAAGACATGGAAGATCATCAAGACATGGTGAAGAATCGATGTTAAAATTACTTAATTTAATATTTTATAATATTTTGAAATTTCAGGATTAGCTGACGGTGTAATGTAGTGAGCCCTAGGTAATGCTTAATGTCGATAGGTAGAGAATATCTAGGAAGGGTTGGCACCATAATGTCTAAAAAATCTAGAGTTCTATTTGTAATTAATTAATTGGTGGAAATATGAACTAGGAGTTTTCGTGGAGGTGGTAAATCAGAAATAATTTACCGCCCCGAAAATTGAGAAAATGTCTAGTTTTATCGGACTAGGTGGGACTCGAACCCACATCTTCCATATATCTAGTACGGATGCCCTATCCATTTAGAGTTCTATGACTATCACTATGGCGAGTAAGTATCGCCACTAAATATGTACTGCCGAAATACCGCGAGCAGTAGCGTCTGATCCACATAAAGGGGATTATGTATATGGTGGTGGATTATTTTTAATAAACAATGGCAGCATATAGAGTCGTTCAAAGTTCAAAGGCTACTTTCTATACACCAATTCGCATTGGCCAGCGAGGTTAATTACATTAATATACATTGCGGCGTGAAGTGTGGCGAATTTAAAGACCTTAATAAAATGTTAGCATCTTTATTAGTTTCAAATTCGACTTGATTGATTTTTGATTACGATTTACGAAGAGTTTATTTTAAGAAAATTTTCTCAAAAAATTAACCGTTTTAAATTTTCTCGTTTTTCTTACCAAAATTTCTCTGACTATCTTGACTACTCTTGATTTGACTAATTCCGGAAAATTTTCTTTGGAAACCGGCAAATCTAGTTACAATTTTCCGTAAAACAATTTCTAGAACAAATTTTTCCGTAAAATGTATCCCCTGATTTTAGGGGGATCCTATGAAAAATGGAAAATTTTTTTGGAAAAATAATCATAATTTCTAGAAAAATTTAAAATTTGGAAATGTAAAAACGTATCCAAATAGGGAATAATCAGATTGATCTATCAAGACTTCTACCCCCCCCCTCCCCCTCCTATAACCTTTAGTCAAATTAATTTAAAAGTTTCCCGCCCTTTTCCAACCTCCTCTGCAATAATATGCGATTTAAAGTCAGTCTTTAAAACTTTCCTGTCCAGAAAACCTCGGACAAAGGCAGAAAAATATAGGTAAAGTTTATAAAATAAAATCTTTGGAGAATATGGCCAAGAACATGTTGAGATACTAGGAATTAATTGGACGATATAAGTAGAGACTAGTTATGCCTCTAAATTCCTATCTATTTTACAGATTTTTTATTGTTTTTGACTGTTTTAATAAAATACATAAATTCTGCGGATAGATTTCCACTTCACAACTAAGAACTAGTGGCAAAATTACTACAGAACTGAATAACTCGTCAATTAGACACCTATACTGTCTGTTATACGGCAAGGCAGATTATACTGCAAATGTCTATCGACATAGAAATACAGGAAAGTCGAAAAAAATTCGGTAAAAAGTCCGGAAGTCGAAAAATCTAAGAGAAAATTCGGGAACGCTAGGACAGGTCAATAAATTATTATTTATTGTATGATTTTATAAATTTCGAAGTATAGAATCATTTAAAGGATGATCTGAACGATCTAACTATACACAATGCCCTCTGCGCATTAAACTGCACGTCACTGCATATAATGCCCCAGGTTGCCTGTAGTTTGATGGGTCCGAACCCTGGCAGGGTTGGGGAACATGTCAGTAGAACAGAGAGTACCAACAAACCCTAGACTACAGTGGGCTCTCATATAAAACCAAAAACGAAACTATATGTGATAAGTGAAGTATTAATGTGTAGAGAGAACTGTAACGTACTAAAGATAGGACACATTTCCTACTATTAAGGAATTAAGGACTTGAAGAATGGAGATTTTGGTTATTCCATAAATACCCATTTATAACAGCATATCTGCTGGAGTTATGTTATACTCCAAATCTTATGATATGAAATGAAAATAATCCAAGTATGTTCTTACGAAAACAGTGACGAGGAGATTGAACAGTTGTATTGCAACATCCAGAGAGCTATTCTAGAAACGCCAACTCTAATGTAATGTTGATCGGTGACGTTAATGGAAGAATCCGTAGAAAAGGGAAGTCCGAAGAAAAAGCTATTGGAAATTTCGGAATTGGGTCACAGAAATTGAATATGTGATGTTTTATTGACCTTTTTGCTACAAGAGCACATAGCACGCACGATTCTCCCGTTGAATCCAATTGATAAAGTATATAAATAGGAATGCCACATCTCAAATCAAACTGCACGAAAATATCGAAAAGATAAGATTGGAAAAACAAGATGAGGCAAGGTGTTACAATATCTCCTAAGCTTTTTCCCCTAAATCTTGAACACATATTTAAGAACTTTGATTTGGATGGTAGAGGTTTAAAAATCAATGGTGAAAAAATAAACCATTCGAGTCCTGATATCTAAAACGTTGGACGAGGCCATAGCGGTAGTTCAGGAACTTAATGATGAATTCAAGAGAATCGGGCTTACTAGGAGTAGCGATTAGTAATACGGATTTTTTCATCAAAGAAAATTAAGCAGTTATTTCAAAAGAAACAAAAAAAACGTTTTATGCAAAGTATTGGTCATCATTAAAAACACATTTTCCCCATCTTTCAGGTAATTTACGGACACCGTCCTAAAAGAACTTTTCTGGTGTGGAGGCAAATTATAACCCACCCAATTTTTCAAGTCAATCATCGACCGGAACAAGTAGTACTCAGAAGGAACAAGGTCTGGTGAATATGCCGGGTAGTGTAACAGATCCCAGTTGAGCGATTTCAACGGGTTAGAATAGGCCGTTTCCAAGTGTAAAAAATACGATCGAAATTTCTCCCACCACTCTTTATAATTTTACAATTGACAACAATTTTGATTTCGGTATGACCAAAATTAAAATTCAGGAGTTTGCAATTTGTATAGAGCAATATTCGGAGATTGACAGGGACAATTTTAAGCTAATAAGGCCGGAATTATAGGCGCATTTTTTACACATGGAAATGGGCTTAAAAGTATTAGAATGAACTTCCCACAAATCCTCTTTGTTTGGAACAAAATTCAACATTTTAGGCAAAATAATCTTAACACTTTCAGAAAAGTTGATTGAAAGTAACTCAATTTATTGAAAAAAAAGAATCTATTTACTAGTTATGAATATCTGGGGCTTAATTTAATGAGAAAACTAATTAGAATCATGATATTCACAAACGTATCAATTTTAGGTGGGCGGTGTTCGAAAAACTAACTCACATTCCTAAAGAGAATTTTCCAATGTGGTTAAAGCGAAAGGTATTTGACCAGTATGTACTACCAGTCATGACCTACGGAGCAAAGACAATAATATTAACACCGCTAACAACCCAAAAACTTAAAGTTGCACAAACAACAATGGAACGATCGATCATATAACGAATGAATGGGTCCGGCAGCAAATAACAAAAAATGTAAGTGGAGTTGGGCTGGTCATATTATCGAGACCTAACAATCACCGTTTTATTAAAAACGTGATGGATTGGACACCTCGAAAAGACCGTAAGAATGTCGGAAGGTGGACAAATGACTGAGGTTTAAGAATAACTGGAAGGAGTTTAACCCGAACAGACATAAGCGGAAGATCTTGCAGATCTTGCGGAAGATTATCAATTAATTATTTACAGCAAGACTTCCATTACTTAAAAGATATTCTAACTTAAAATTACTTAAAAATATGCTTAAGAATATGCTTAAAAATATACTTAAAAATATACCTAAAAATAATCTAAAAATGGGCGAATAGTACCGGCACATTTAGAGGCCATTAAAACTAAAATTACAATATGAAAACCTTAAGGTTTTACCGTCAATTGATTAATTTGTAATTCGGTGTTATCTAATAGTTTTTTATCCTTGTTGTAGGCAGCATCATTATTTTTACTTTCGCCTTGTTTTTGCCTTAAAACAGTCGTTAAATGTTTCATTTCCATTTCCGATTTTTTAATGTTTGTTGTAGCTTCAGACAACTGTTGTTTTGCATCTACAAAAACGAATCTTTAATTAAGCATTTTATCAACAAATATCTGATTTATTTAAGTACTTATCAGTTGATCTTGTAACGAAGTCGCTTCACCATCCTCATTCGTCGCCAAACCAGCACTAATTGCTTCAAATTTCTTTTGTGAAGCGGCATATGCTTTCGAATCCATTTCATCGGCATCTTTTAATTTCTGAAATGTACCCTGAACTTTATTCATTTCTTCATTCTTCCGGCTTAACACTTTCTCGTCATCTTCCAAATTTTTCTGTAACGATTTCAGTTTACGTTTCTCCTGTTCCAATCCACTTTCGGCCGCTTTCCGTACACCGTTCGCTTTGGACGTTTCTGTTGTCAAGACACTTAGTTCTTTTTCCAGTTCCGACAGTAGACCACCATGTTGATTGTCAATTAATAATTGTAATTCCTTACATTCGTTGTCGATTTCCAGCGTCCGTTTTTCATTACTTGTAATTTTTTCTGAGCTCGTTTCAATGAAATTACTTATTGCTAACAATTCCGATTCACAGCTTTCTAACGATTTTTTCTGCTGTAAGAATTTATACGATATATGGATCCGTGTTAAGTATTCAATGTCACGAACAATTTTCTGATATTCAAGATATTCGGCCCGTTCAGCTCGTAATTTTTCCAACTTTGGTTCGATCTCTTCTTTTAGTAACTAAAATTTAGAAAATAAATTTAATTAAATGGACGGCGGATTAAAATTAATTATCTACCGAATTGATTTCCCTTAACTTTGCATCCTTTTTCTCTATCAATTTTACTGTATCCTCTCGTTTCGATTCATATAAACTGGTACCGGAAGCTTCTTCTATCATTGACAGAATCTACAAATCAATCCAAAAAAAAAAAGGGTTTTAAATTAAAGTTTAAAGAAAATAATATGAACTCTCTGACCTCATGTGGTTTCATATTCAATACTTTCGTTATCCGTCCTTGCATAATTAAAAAATTCGGATTATTAACGTTCAATTGAACGGAACAAAATAGATCGGTGACCTTCTTGTTCGGCACATTCTTCCCATTTATTAAATATTTATTTTTACCGCCAACAACAACGATCCGAGTCACCGATATCTCCTTACATTTATCATATCCAATCGGACATTGAGTTTGATCGGAATTATCAAATACAATAGTGACACTGGCTTTGGTGATACCCGCCTGTCCACCTTTGTAAACAAGTTCCTGCAGATTTGTTGCGCGTACCTAAAATAATTCAATGATTGAGGTTATGTTGCCAAGGAAGAAAACAACCATAATATCGGAGATTTACTTGCGATAAGTTACTGATTCCCAATACAAAGCATATTGAATCCAATATATTCGATTTTCCGGTACCATTCAGACCGGTTATTGCTGTAAATTCCGGATCGAAGCCATCTATTTCCGTTCGTTTTCCGTATGATTTAAAACCATCCAAAATGACCGTTTTTATAAACATTTTGCAAGTTGGATCACTTGTCACGGGAATTACATCGATTATTTCCCGGATTTATTATTATTTTTGGAAAATTAATGGTTAATCCTTTCGAATTTTGATTTTTCCGATATTTTTCACAGCGAAAGATTTATATTAAACCGCTTCCATTCTGTTTAAATGCAGCCAACTTTTTCACCTTTTCCCGCTTCTTGATCTTTTTCATTAGGATTTTCTCGCGTTTCCGGGAATTTTGTTTGGGTTGAAAAACAAGAAAAAAAAGTTTGTTGATGCCGGAAATGATTTTTTTTTATTTTGCTGTTAAAAGTGCCCAACTTTGACGGAAGTTGGCGCTGTGGCGTGGCTGTCAAAAATAAACCGCGGTTTAAAAAAGCGTACTAAAATCGACATTAATCGAATGCAAAACAGGACATTTTTTCATTTCTGTAGTTTTTCCGAGTTTGTTCCGGAATTTCCGAGAAATTCCCAAAAAAAAATTGTACTTTTCTGTCGACATAGAAATATTCCGCGATCATCGGTGAAAATGTACGATTGTGAATGGTTTTCTTCTTAGGGCGTTGTCATTTCGAATTTTGACGTTCTGTGATTTGAACGTCAGTCAAAGTCTGGTACATTTTGATTTAGGAACTTGACGAAATTGATTTGTTGCGACCGTTTGTTTGTCAGGTGTTGTCGACCGTTATTTTTTGTGTGACTTCGCAAACTTTTTGATGAATTTTTTGCCGGATTATTGACGGTTGAGTTTTCAAAAATGTCGGATACCAAAACTCTGAACTCTGACATTATACATACGGCTACCAATTATTATATTGTGAATTACACTATGTTTTAGAGGCTCCCCCCACCAGATGTTTTTAGCTAAAACAGAGCGCATGTAACCAATTTTTATTATTGCAAATTTCTAACTCAATTTAATTTAATCTAAGCTTTCGAAATTTTTTAAGCATTTTTTTGGGAAAATTTGAAATTTTGTTAAAGGATCGTATCTGGATAGAAAATAGATTTCTAAACGTTAAAAATTGGATTCAAAACTTAAAGCTTTCGTTGTGCTTTTAATAGCTTGGACAAGCTTTCTGTCGAAATTCCATACTTCATTTAAATTTAATGAATCGGATAAAAATTCGCCTCCAAATTAATTAAAATAACATTTTAATTTTAAGCTTTCAATGAGCTTTCGAGGTTTCAAAAGCTTTATTTAGGAAAAAATTTTAATTTCGTTAAACGATCTTTGTTTGGATAGAAAATAGATTTTAAAACGTAAAAAATAAAGTTCGGAAAATTAAGCTTCCTGGGAACTTTTGTACGAAAAGTTTAGATTTGATATTATTGTATTTTTCCTCAACTAATTTAGAAGCTTACTGCATCATTACATTTTATGGATCCGAAGAAAAGAATTGGGAAATCCAGATCAAATGTTGCGATGTCCAATATACAAATTTCGCGGTACACGAATTTTTGACTTTTCTTAGATAAATTTCAACTTTTTCGAAATATTTAATTTTTGTATTTTTACCTAACTGTCACACAACACATGTGTGATTTTGTGTGTGATGTATTTTACCAACTGAACACAAATTCTGCACATCTTATGGAGACGTTGACCGCACCGCACGCCACTGGTTTCGAGGCCAAAACTTGCTGAATTTATAATACAAAACTTGCTGGATTTGCTCTGAGTAAAATTGAAATTAACAGCATTTTCTTCTAGTTTGCTTTGTACTCGGAATTTTTAAATTCATGGTAAATTTAAAATTACTAAATTCCATTTAAAAATACGAAATCGTGCCGTTACTATACCGCCACGTGTTAATAGAATCTTGCGACTTGCATCGATTGGCAACATTTATAAAAAAAATCATAAAACCTCCATTCCTCCAAGTGACATTTTAGCAAAGAAGGAACAGCGCCGACCTTTGGGGGGTGCAAGGTCGGGCACCGCCCGAGGGCGCCAGGCTGGTTGCCTTGGTTGGAGCGCTGAAGGCTCTCCCGAGACGAATTTTTGTTTAGTAACAGTCACATTTTCAATTCAATAAGGGCGCTCTGAAGTACTCTGCCCGAGGGTGCCAAGAAGGACCGGCAGTGAGAAGGAATAATGATAACTAATGATAATAAAGACGAATGTGAGAGAATGATAATAAATAAATAAATAAATGAACCTAATTTCTGGTCTATTACAGGGTTCGCCAAAATGAGAACATTTTGTATCGGTACCCTTCTCCGATCGGTATTACTGTATTCTCCATCTCGAATTATTTACGACTTCTATGTACTTTTACTGTCAAATATGCCAAATATAACGGTTATGTTAAGAGACGTTCACACGACGTTCTTCTTTTTTGACCAAACAAACATTTTTTATAATTTTTCTGACGATATTGTGGAAAACTTAAATTTTCGGAAAATTTTCTTTGGGGACTGGAAAATCTGATTACGTGGAGTAACCCAAGAGTCTGATGAAGAAATTGTGTAAAAAACTTTTCCATAAAATTCATCCCCTAATTTTAGAGGGATCGATAAAAGGTGCCCTGGTCTGTCAAGGATTGATGTGACTAGCAAGTGCTTTTAGTCTTCAGTCAGTGGTGTGCAGTCTAATGCGCAGAACGTTCAGAGCACACCTGAAATATTAACAAAATCGTAACCAATTTCTATTGCTATAAACTGCTAACTCAAATCTGGCCAAGGTCTTTTGAAATTTATTTTTCGTACAATAATTTAAAATCTGAGAAATGCAAGACTTTCTGAAAAAGCTTTAATAAGGTCTCGAAAGCTCAGCGAAATCTCTTAATTAAAGTACCATTTTAGTCAGTATGGAATTTAAGTTTACTCCTAAATTTAAATTCGAAATTTTCATTTAACAGCTCTGATGAAGTCGAAAGCGCTAAGAAAGCTTTATATTTAGGATTAATTATTCAAAGAGCTGATTTTTGAAGCTTCTTTTGGGGAAATTTGTAATTTCGTTTAAGTTCCGTTATTTTGACAGAAAAAATAGAGCGTTTAGAATTAGGTACGAAACTTAAGAGCTTTCATTAAGCTTTTAATAGTTTGGATAAGCTTTCCGCGAAAATTCCGTATTTATTTCTTTTAACACTTAATGAACCGTATTAAAATTCGACTCCAAGTGATATAAAAACAAATTTTAATTTTAAGCTTTCAATAAGCTATCTAGATTTTTGAAGCTTTTTTTTGCGAAAATTTGAAATTTGGTTAAAGGATCGTTATCTGGGTAGGAAATAGATATTATAACGGAAATAATAAGGTTCGAAAAATAAAGCTTCCTGGTAGCTTTTAAGTTTTCGTTGAGCTTTTATACGAAAAGTTTAGTTTTGATATTTTTGTATTTTTCTCCAACTAACTTATAAACTTTCTGCATCGTTACATTTTTTTGGATCAACTTCAACTTTTCCGAAATTTGCCTAATTTTTCCCTACCTGTGGATGCATTTTTCTGTGTTTTTACATTCTTTCCGGCCGAAGAAAATATTCGGCATAAAGTCTAGTAATAGCTATATAACAATAAGACTGTTATATTTTATTAAGGGGCCATAAAATTCTACACATCTTATGGAGATGTTGACCGCACGCCACTGTCTTCAATCATATGAATTATATTGTTTCCTGCACTTTTCCAACCGCCTTTATAATAATCCTTATAAAAAGTCCTTAAAACCTTAAAGTCCAAAAAACCAGGATAAATACTATATAAAAATACATGTAATATTCCGTCGTGAAATACTTGAGTCGTGAAAAATCGTTAAAAATCGAAGTAAGACAGAAAAGTATAGATAAAGTTTATGAAATCTTGGGCAAATTCAGACAAATCTGCCAAGAACATGTTGACCAGAACAAAAACATGATGAGACAGTAGGAATTAATTGGACGATATTCAGAGAATTCAATTAAATGCGGGAAATATTCAGGAATAGTCAAATAGATTGCTAAATTTTAAAAGAATGTTAAAAAAAGTCGGGAAAAGTCGCGAGAATGCGAGATAAAATTTAGAAAAGATAAGGAAAAATTGAAAAATTTGCTAAACGCGGGAAAAATCTAACAGTGCCAGGAAAATGTTAGAAAATCAGAATAAGTTGGCAAAAAAATCGACGAAGTTGGAAAAGTTCGAAAAGGTGGTAAACTATCTAGGGCAGACAAGTTGAGAAAACGCATAAAAAAAATAGAAAGAAGTCGATATAATGGAAAGTGGGGAAAAATTCAGATAAATTTCGGTAAAATGCGGGAAATGTTAGAACAAATTGGAAAAATTTCAAGAAAATGTCGGGAAAAATCCAATTAAAATAAGAGAAAATTTGAAATTTTTAGGGAAATTCCGATTAATTAGATAAAATCGGAAAAACTACAGAAGTAGCAGTCGATGTATATTTTTCACAGATTTTTTTTTTTGCTTTTGACTGTCTTAACAAACATGCCAAAAATGCCAATATGCTACTTTTCAAAAATGCCAAAAATTGTATAGAGGTATCTGCAACTCTTCAAAAGTAATAGTTAGAGTTTGACAACCAGCGGTGCGATTTTGTACACGCTTAAGAGATTTTTCGATCATCATCATCATACCTTAACCATCTT
>JANTOP010088240.1:0-20149 GCA_027564815.1 Symmerus nobilis
ATAAAAAATTCAATAAAATCAATGAATTTTTATTACATTTTTTTATGAATTTTTGAGAAAAAAAAATATTTTGAAACATTATTTTTATAAAATTTTTTGTAAAATAATTCCCGAAGAGATTTAGTTAAAAAGATTTTTTGGAAAAAAATTACTGCTTTTTTTTTGAAAAAAAAAATTAACCCTAAACCATAGATTTTATAAAATTTTCTTTACACTCTCCCGGAATATGTCTATTTTCAGAAAATTTTCTTAATGAATCGGAGAATCTGATTATGAGAAATCAAACCTAACGGTACATTGGAAAAATTGTGTAACAAATTTTCTTAAAAAATGAGCCTCCTGATTTTATAGGGGTCGGTGCAATGAGTAAATTACGGTTACGTTGCAGGGAAACGATTATAAGTATCTGGAAAATTTTAAATTTTGAAAATTCAAAACGGATTTAAATAGGATATAATTAGAATGATCTATCAAAATTTTAAGGTCAGCAGGTCCCTTCGCAGGATATATTTTTAAAATTCCATCAAAAATCGATTTGTAAGAAATTCTATAAATTCCATGAATGAATTATAAAGAGTTTAGTTAAGGGGGTGATTTTCTTGAAAATTTTCTTCGAAACTCGGAAAATCTGATTATATCGAATCATTGCTATATGAATAAGCAACAATTTCTTTACAGAAACTTTTTGGAAAGGATCAACCTCTTCAGTTTTATGGGGGATCAATTGGGTATGGAAAAATTAAAACCTTTGTTAGAGTAAATTTATTTCATTTTATTAATTTCTTTAGTACATTTTTCAATACTTTTATTTTAATTTATTTCTTAGACTACACTTGGCTTTCCATATGATGCTCCAATGCCTACAAACGAAATTTCGGAGGTACCGTGGCACAAAGTCACACAGTGTTACGGTAACTTTTATTAATCTTTAATGAGTAAATCAATACGATCAGGGGCGGGCGTTGATAGATTATAATTTACCTCGTTAAAGAAAAGAAAAAAATTATTATGTCTTTTTATCTGGGAAATAAATCAAAGGGACATGCCGTATTTACGCAGCTGGTCCCATAACTTTGTTTGCGTGGTATATTGATTTACTATATATTTATTAGCTACGGATAACTGATGTAGATATATCCAGAACAACAAGCTTAACATTTAATAAAAACATTAATTATTTTCCAATTTTAGAGTTCTGGACTATAGACCTAGCGAGTCTTTAAAAACCAAAAAACTCAGAAAGTCTTCAAGCTTACACAGATTTTCCTATCTTCATATTTTTTACCTAACTCCTCGAGGGATCATAGGCGCTTCTATATCGAAGTTGTTTACTTTATCAACCCATTTAAAATCAGGGGGTTAATTTGTAGAAAAAGTTCATTCTGCAATTTCCTAACTCTAACTCTTTAGATTATTTTTGGATACTCAAATTTTCCGATTTGATAATAAAATTTCTCAAAAATTGACGTCTTTCTCGTGAGCTTGTAAGGAAAATTCTATACAAATAATAGAGAAAGTTTGCGTTAATTTTTTAATAAAAAAGGGGCTGAATTTTCAAAATGTTTTTTTACAAAATCTCTTTTTTAATTATTTAAAAATAATTTGACGTCATTGGATTACCAATTTCTGGGAAAAGTTATTTTTGATAGGAATTTTTAGAAAAATGTTGAACCAAAATCGATCGATTTTTGTTTCAAATTTTCCAAACAATTTCTAAATGAAAAATTATCAAAAATATTGTAACCTAATGAACTCAAATTAATTCTAAGTAATTAAATAAGAGTTTTAATTAATTAGGGTAATTTTTTGGGAAAAGACAAATAATTTTTAGATTTTTTTTTAAAAATAATCGACGGACCTCATCAGGTTTTATAGAATTTTCCTGACCATCTACCAGAAAAATTCAATTTCCGGACAGTTTTCTTATGGAATCAGAAAAACTCATTACGTTCCATTAAACCTAAGGGTTCAGTGTGAAAAACATGGAACAAAATTGTTCAAAATATTTACCCGCTAATTTATGAAATCATTAACTATTTAAAATGAGTGTTAACCCGAGAAAAGGTTAG
This sequence comes from Symmerus nobilis, assembly GCA_027564815.1. Taxonomy (NCBI): domain Eukaryota; kingdom Metazoa; phylum Arthropoda; class Insecta; order Diptera; family Mycetophilidae; genus Symmerus; species Symmerus nobilis. The sequence goes on from JANTOP010088240.1 coordinate 2,070, forward strand.
ATTTCTCCGGAAAATTTAATGTTTGAAAATACATATTGAAATTTTTTCAAGTAAGATTAGGTATGTGGGATCTATCCATACCTTGAGATTAGGGTGTCCCTTTCCAATATATATTTTTAAAACCCCGGAAATACTCGTTAAAAAAATTTCAAGAAATGAGCGCAAACAATCGATTTTATAAAATTTTTCTGAGAGTTTTGGGGCAAATTTCAATAACCCGAAAATTTGATAAAGATACTGAATAATTTGAATATTTATAAATGAAACTTAAGGGTTCTGTAAACAATTCATAAAAGAAACTTTGACGAAAAATCGACCACCTGATTTTATAAGGGTCGATATATAGAGAGCACCGGTAATAACGGTGATTTTTTAGGGAAATGGATATAATTTCTCAAAAATTAGAAAATCTTACAACGTTAAACTGGATTTGAATAAGGGACACATTAGGTAACCTATTAATATCCTAAGTTGGAGTGATCCCCTCACAATTTATATTTTTAAAATTCCGTCAAAAATCTAATTGTAAGAAATTCAATAAAATCAATGGATTTGAGATCAAAATTTTCCAAACAATTTTTGAGAAAAAGAAATTTTTGAAAAAATTTTTTCCAATAATTACAAACTATTTCTGAACAATTACCGAAGAGATTTGGTTAAGAAAATTTTTTGAAAAAAATTGTTTTTATTTTGCAACAAAAAAATCGACCCAAACTTAAGATTTTATAAAAATTTTTCTGACACTCTCGCGGAAAATTTCAATTTTCAGAAAATTTTGTTAATAAATTGGAAAATCTAATTATGAGAAATGAAACCTAAGGATTTATATTGAAGAAATTATGTAACAAATTTTTTACATAACTAACCCCCTGAATTTATAGGGGACGGTACAAAAAGTTCATTAGAAAAGCGGTCACTTTTCAGGGAAACGGATATAAATTTCAGGAAAATTTAATATTTTTAAACTTGGAAATGGATTTAAATAGGAGATAATTAAACTTATCAATTGATATTATAAGATCAGGGGATCCCTTCGCAGGATATATTTAATGATCCCGTCAAAAGTCGAATTTTGAGAAAATCAATGGATTTTAGATCAACAATTTCCCAAAGAATTTTTGAGAATAGAAATTTTTGTAATTTTTTTTCCAATGATGTCAAATTATTTTTAAGTAATTACCGAAAAGATTTTGTAAAGAAAGTTTTTTGAAAAAAATTGTTTTTATTTTGCAACATAAAAATCGACCCAAACTTTAGATTTTATAAAATTTTCCTGACACTCTCGCGAAAAATTTCAATTTTCAGAAAATTTTATTAATAAATTGGAAAATCTGATTATGAAAAATGAAACCTAAGGGTTTATATTGAAGAAATTATGTAACAAATTGTTTACATAACTAACCCCCTGATTTTATAGGGGTCGGTACAAAAAGTTCATTAGAAAAGCGGTCACTTTTGACGGAAACGGATATAACTTTCTGGAAAATTTAATATTTTCAAATTTAGAAATGGATTTAAATAGGGGATAATTGAACTTATCAACTAATATTATAAGATCAGGGGATCCCTTGGCAGGATATATTTTTAAAATCCCGCCAAAAGTCGAATTTTGAGAAAATCAATGGATTTTAGATAAAAATTTTGCAGAGAATTTTTGAGAAAAAGAAATTTTTTCCCAATGATGTCAAATTATTTCTAAGTAATTACCAAAAAGATTTTGTTAAGAAAATTATTTGAAAAAAATTTTTGTTTTTTTTTCTTTTTTGAAAAAAAATGTACCCAAAACTTTGGATTTTAGAGAATTTTTTGACACTCTCGGGGAAAATGTCAATTTTTAGAAAATTTTATTAATAAATCGGAAAATCTGATAATGAGATATGAAACCTAAGGATTTATATTGAAGAAATTATGTAACAAATTTTTTACTGAACTAACCCCCTGATTTTATAGGGGTCGGTTCAAATAGTACATCGAGAAAACGGTTACTTATCGGGGAAACGGATATAACTATCCGGAAAATTTAATATTTTAAAATTTGGAAATGGATTTAAATAGGAGAGAATCAAACTTATTAATTAATACTAGCAGGTCAGGGGATCCTTTCGCAGGATATATTTTTAAAATTCCGTCAAAAATCGATTTGTAAGAAATTCAATAAATTCCAAGATTTTCTTAGAAACTATGAAGAGTTTGGTTAAGGGGTGATTTTCCATAAAATTTTCTACGAAAGTAGGCAAATCGAATTTTGCCGGATTATTGCTGAATGAGTAAGCAATAATTCCTACGAAGAAACTTTTTGGAAAAAATCAACCCCTTCAGTTTCATAGGGGTTCTTAGGGGTAAGATAAAATTCAAGGCTTAGTTAATTCAATTTATTTTATTTATTTCTTTAATACAATAGAATTTTCAGTATTTTAATAAGACTTCGCTTCGCTTTCAACGCCTCCGGATATATCATCCCTGATTAGAGGTCTGTCTGTAGGTATACAAATAGTTTACTTTCATTCCCATAGCAACCCTTTCTGAGTTGTTTATATCAAGTAAATAAACTTGAAAATATTAATTCTAACTAGACAGTTGAATTTTCTTTTCAAGCTAAAAAATATGGACGAATTCGAGGAAGCTTTAAGTGTGATGACCGTATCCCTATCCGGCGATGGTTTGTATATTTTTATCTCCTAAAAGGAAATTCTCTAATTCTTAATTATCTAACAGAAAATGAAGAAGCTGTTGAAATTATTGAAGAAGTTGAATTGCGGGCAACCTATACCCCAAATCAACTAGCCAATCTTGTAACATTCGTTCAACGAATGACGATCCTCTATGCTTTGGATCAAGAAGATTGGACGTCCGATTGTATACGGACAATCGAAAAATGGTTCCAAGAACCGGAGGAATTGATGCTAACAATTTTCTATGACGGAACGAGATTATGTGCAGCACTAACATTTCCCTTAGCTCCCGTTTTTGATTTAGTCTACTTCCTCCGTGAACCGAATCAAATATTCACCGTTGACGGATTTCAGGATGAAGTGCTATTCGGAACGGTTCAGGAAGAGGTCGATTTAACATTGTTAAACGTTCTGGAGAAGGTGTATGCACCAATCTTCTTCCAAACAACCGAATATAAGGAGAATGTTAAGGGGCAACTTTGCGCATCGTTCCATAGTTTCTTAGGCTTTCTGACCGGCTTACATTATAAAATGTCTGGCATCACGGTACTGTATCGACCGCTAGAAGGTATGGGACAAGATCCGGAGGATATGGTTCGAAATGAGCCGGAAAAAGTGAAACGATTGGAACGGGTTGTCGTCCATTGGATTGGCACAATTCGAAACTGTCTGTCTGATAAACAGCAGTTGGTACCGAAGGAGTTAATGTGCCCACCGGATGAATATGATTTTTGGTTGTACAGATGTAAGTGGGATCGCTCCAGGGAGAGGGAAGATAAGGAAAATTTAATTAACGAACGGTATTTTTAGGTGAAGTTCTTCAAGGACTCAACATCCAAATGAATCATCCCGATTTCCGGCATATAATGGCTACAATGAAGAGTGCTCAATCGATTTACGTCAAGCATATCAATGAATTGACGAATGAGATGGATTTCGAATTAAAGAAATCCCTAAACAATATAAAATACTTAGAGCTACTAGTTGATCCGTGTAAAAGGATGAATCAATGTGAGTCACCAACCGACATCCCGAAATGTTTAATCCGAATCATGCATTTAATTCGAGTCATTTGGGAGTATTCTGATTATTTGAATAATACGGAAAGTATCACCGGACTCTTCACCTATCTAAGCAACCAAGTGATCGCTTTCTGTTGTAAGAAGATCGATGTTGACGTAATATTGAATGGGCAACCGAGATTCGGGATTCGAATAGCGAATATGGCAATCGATTGTTGCCTAGCGTATAAACTCTTATACGAAATGATATCGGACGAACATCGAATCCGAAATCCAACGTTAGGTTGGGATCTAGACGTCGCCCCCATATTCAATCAAATCGATGCCTTCATTCAGCGGCTTAACGATTTAATTGAAATGTGCGAACAGATTATCGTATTCGGTAGGGTCGATGAGACGCACGTGATACCGAAACCGTTGTTCGGCGGATCACGGGGACCGGAATTTGAACGGATTTGTGATGAGGTGGAACGAAAGTTTGGGAACGGATTACAATCCGTTCGAAATATCGGGGATCACTTGCTGAATGTGCATAGCAACGAATGGATAACGTTAGGCGTTAAATATCAAACGTTAATTAAGGAGTTGGAGGAGATTTTAATAAATTTATTTTCGAATATTTTCTTGAGCGTATCGAATGTGGAGGAAGCGCTGGCAGCGTTATGCGCTTTGTACTATTATTCAATGCGGAAAACGCTGAATAATTCTTTTGTACAAAATACTGCTAAGGTATGTCCCCAGCAGCTTGTCTATTTCCTATTTCAGCTTGCTCTAAAGTCCCTCTGCTGTTACAGGTCTGGTCAATGTTCGCTGAAGAAATTGAGATAACAAATAAGGAGGTTCTGGAACGATCGAGTGATCGCCCCCGTCCAGAATGGTTACCAAAATTTTCTGGTTATGCGATTCAATTGAAAGTGAACATTGATCGTATGACCCGTTTGCGAGCGATGCTCGATAAAGCTGAATGGTTACCGGAAGTGAGTGGATCGATAAAGGCGATACAAGATTACGATCAAATGATGTTGAATTTGAATCGAAATTTACGTGACGTATACGGTGAATGGTTGGATACGATGGATCCAAATATCTCATCGATCCTAAACCGGTCCCTACTGTTTCGAAGCGTTGCGATGCCCGGCATGCTCGAATGTAACATTGACGTTCGTGTGTTTGAAATATGTGAGGAGTGTCGGTATTTTGAGATGTTAGCGTTACCGATTCCGCCGCACATCAATCTAATTTATTCGAAATTTGATTTGCTGCGAAAGTGTTACGATAAAGTGGTAACCGTTATATTGGATTACAATCGTATTGTGACAATGTTATCGCCGAAGGAACGGTTACTGTTCCGGGCATTGATTCGAGAGTGTGACAAGAAAATTATACCCGGCATCGTTAAGTTGACGTGGGGTAGCGAGATGACCGATCAATATATTGCCGATTGTGTTAAGCATACCGCCAAATTACAATCGTTCGTTGATAATTATAAAATTGCTAACGCTTCGATCGTTGAGCAGTGCGAGAGAATTTGTGATCTCCCGTTGATCACGATTGACTGCAACGCTCCAATGGAATTGGACGATTTTATTGGGATGGCGGAGGAACGACGACGGCAAAATGTATTGGAAATGGTCGGTTGTTATAATACCGTTACCGATATGATTGTGGTTGTGTATGAGGGATTCGCTGACCACATGGAAACGGTAAGATAACGAGTCCTTAAGAGCAAACTTGGTTGGTATTAAGTCGGTAGCGTTTTGCCGCGGTAAGCAATGGCCAAACTCGGAAAACGCTGAATGTTATGTAACTTTATATTATTAGAAGTTGAAAAATTCTCTCTCGTTCAAACCCTCTCGAGGTTCCATTAAAAACTGATTAAAACTTCTCGTTCCTAGGAGCAGAGTTCAGGGATGACTCCCTGAATTCCAGAAGATTCCGGTCTGATTTTAAAAATTATTCTTTTGTTAGAGTTTTCTGTAAATTACATTAAAATGACGTAAAACTTCTTGCTCCTAGGAGTTGGGTTTCAGGATGAATCCCAGAATCTCCGAAGATTATTGTCCGATTTTAAAAATTCTTTTTCCGTTAGAATGTATTCGAGAATATCTAAGGATTTATTGGAAACTTCTCATTCCTAGGAGCAGAGTTCAGGGATGACTCCTAGAATCTCCTAAGATTATTGCCCGAATTTAAAAATTCTTTTTCCTTTAGAATGTACTCGAGAATATCTAAGGATTTATTGGAAACTTCTCATTCCTAGGAGTCGGGTTTAGAGATGAATCCCAGAATCTCCGAAGATTATTATTCGATTTTAAAAATTCTCTTTTTGTTAGAACTTGCTTGAGGTTCTACTAAATATTAATTAAAACTTCTCGTTCCTAGTAGTGGGGTTCCGGGATGAATCCCAGAATCTCCGAAGATTATTGTCCGATTTTAAAAATTCTTTTTCCGTTAGAATGTATTCGAGAATATCTAAGGATTTATTGGAAACTTCTCATTCCTAGGAGCAGAGTTCAGGGATGACTCCCAGAATCTCCGAAGATTATTGTCCGATTTTAAAAATTCTTTTTCCGTTAGAATGTACTCGAGAATATCTAAAGATTTATTGGAAACTTCTCATTCCTAGGAGTCGGGTTCTGAGATGAATCCCAGAATCTCCGAAGATTATAGTTCGATTTTAAAAATTCTCTTTTGTTAGAACTCGCTTGAGGTTCTACTAAAAATTAATTAAAACTTCTCGTTCCTAGGAGTGGGGTTCCGGGATGAATCCCAGAATCTCCGAAGATTATTGTCCGATTTTTAAAATTCTTTTTCCGTTAGAATGTACTCGAGAATATCTAAGGATTTATTGGAAACTTCTCATTCCTAGGAGCAGAGTTCAGAGATGAATCTCAGAATCTCCGAAGATTATCGTTCGATTTTAAAATTTCTCTTTTTGTCATAACTCCCTTGAGGTTCTACTAAAAATTGATTAAAACTTCTCGTTACGAGGAGTGGGGTTCAGGGATGAATCCCAGAATTTCCGAAGTTTGGAAGAATTCTATAATTCTTCTGTTTAATTTCTGACAGACTTCGGATCAATGGATCTCGTACATGAAAAAATTGGACGATCTAATGCGAGCCGCTTGTCTAGCATCCGCTAAAAATTCAATGGAAAAAATCTACACAACATTGCACGGTGATGGGATTGTCGGTCCATCACCGATCTTATGCACCGAAATCGATTTAGAAGGAACCGACCTATTCTTTACCCCTTCCATTGAAGAGATGTCCGACTACATCCAGAAATTATTCACGGACCTACAGAAATCATTTCGAAATTTCTCGCGTCTCTGCACCAAATTTCGGCTACCCATTCCCGACGAACTACCAATGTTTTTCGAAATCATTGCAAATAACGGTGACTGCCGGAAAATTCATGCAACAATTTTGGAAGAACTGCAACGGAATGTGGATTTCATTACTGAATATGTGAGGATGTGGGAACCGTTTGAGTATCTATGGAAATTGGATAAAACGGTGTTCATGTCGAAGTATACGTCAGAGAATATTGTCGCGTCCGAGATGGATGCAATTGTGGGTCGGTATATCGAAACGGGCGTTGAGGTCTCTTCCCAACAGACATCGACAATCGTTAATTTATTCGTTGTGGATGCAACGAAATTAAAGAAAAGTATTGCCGTACATATTGAGGAATGGAAGAGGTTGCATTTCGACGTATTGAAGGGGAATGCTTATAATTTGATTGAAGGTAAATGAAGTACTTCCGATTCAAAAATTGTTAACCGATTTCTCTTCCGTAGACTATTATTCCTACACGAGAACCAATGGAGCGGAAATCTTAAAAATCCCTCAAACTATCCCAGACATGCAAATCTCAATCGATTTATATAAAAAGCTTCGATCTGAAATTGTTGATCAGGAATCAAAATTTCCTAGTATGAAGCAACATTTCACTGTTTTAGATAAGTTTGAGGTGCTCATAACGAGCGGTATGCGAACCAAATCAACGGGGATCGATGAAGAATGGGTATGGTATTTGGAACGGTTAGATGAGGCTGAAGAGATGTTAGATAATTGTAAGGATAATTTTAAAATGGGACTGTTTGAGGATTCGAAGCGGCTCCAGAATGAGGCGAGAGAGCTGCTCGACTCATTTAAAACGTTACCGGTGTCACCCGAAACGTAACTTTTAATTTTAATTTTGAAAATAAAGAATTAAAAATTTTGTTCTCAATATTTTGTTTTATCTCGATAAATAAAATCTATCTCCCTCCCGGGTAGATCCCCGAAAGATGCCCTGCAACATTTAGCGGCGATGCGTGCCGAACTAAAAAAATTGATGGATGAACAGGCACAGATACAGCATGATTTGGCTGTGTTCGGTATTAATGTTGGCGATAATCGAGATCTACAGAAATTGGAGGAGGAGTTGGCCGTTTATGAAGAGGTTTGGATGTTGGCTAGCCAATGGGAGGACGCCTGGTTGGAATATAAGACCGGGAATTTTTGGACCATTGATGTTGATGAAATGGAATCGTTTGCCTTTGAGCTGTTTAAGTAAATTGTTGAAATTAATATAATCGGTAGCTCAAATTACGCTAACTCAACCATTACTCAATTATACTAACTCATATTACATACAAACTCATAACTTAGTTGCACTAAATAAAGAATCTCGCGGATTTAGCTTCTTAAGATAGTTTATACGTATGAGTCGGCTCAAATGAGTAAAATCTACTTATAGAAATTTAACACGTCTCTGTAAGACATTGAAAGACCGTGAATGGGATATCTTAGAAGCGACTCGGAAACAAGTGGATGAGTTCCGTCGAACGTTACCACTTTTATTTACGCTAAAGAATCCATGTATGCGGCAACGTCATTGGGACAACGTTCGGAAATTAGTCGAAATGTAAGCTTCATTAAAATAATTAAATAATTTAATTGAGTCCGTTCAACTCCACGAACAGCGAGTTCGATGAGAAATCGGATGAATTCAATTTAGAATCAATAATTGAGATGAACTTTCAAAAGTATGCGGAAGAGATAATGGACATTTCGAATGCGGCAACAATGGAACTGCAAGTTGAGAATGGGATTAATGCGATCGCTGAAGTATGGGAGACGATGTCGATTGAGTTACAACATTTTAAGGATGGAATCTATCGGATCAAGAATACCGATGATTGTTTCCAAGCACTCGAAGATCATACGGTTCAAATATCATCAATGAAATCGACCCGATTCTTTGAACCATTCGCTGTACAAGTGGAGTACTATGAGAAAGCGATCAGCTATATTGCCGAATCGTTGGAACAGTGCTTGATTGTTCAACGGCAATGGTTGTATTTGGAGAATATATTTACCGGTGATGATATTCGGAAACAGTTACCGCAGGAAGCTAGGCAATTTGAGCAGCTCACTGACGGTTTGGATTTCAAAATTTCCTTTTTTAAATTCGTTGAATTTAGATCTTTTCTTACAGAATGGCGGGAGATTACATCGACTCTATTTAAAAGTGGGCCGATCCTGTTAGGCACCCACTATAAACCACCAAATTATTTGCTGGATAAATTGATTAATATGAATGAATGCTTGGAATTGATCCAGCGAGCCCTTGAAGTCTATCTGGAAACGAAACGTCAATTATTCCCAAGATTCTATTTTATATCGAACGATGATTTATTGGAGGTAATTTCGATACAAAATTTTGTATTCAAAGAATAATTTGGCAATTCTTTTAGATTCTCGGTAACGCTAATAAACCGGAAGCTATACAACCGTACTTCAAGAAGTTGTTCGATAATATTAATAAATTAAAAATTAATAAGGTGAACTAAGTCATTATTAATTAATAACTCGAGAATTTACTGATTGACTCATTTGAGCAATTCAAGTAAATCCTCTGGAGAATAGTAGTAAATATTCTTAGAAGTCGTAGGTAGTGTAGGAGAGATTAATGGTAATTGATCAGGGGAATTAAATATAACAGGGATAGGTTCCGTTTTCCTCCTGACCCCATTAAATAAGGGGGTCGATTTTTTGAAAAAGTTTGTATTACAATTTTCTTAATGAAACCTTAAGTTTAATTTCCCCTAATCACATTTTTCAATCCCTTCAGAAAATTTTCCCGGAAATTTAAGTTTTCAAATAATTGTCAGGAAAATTTGATGAAATCGAAGTTTTGACTCGATATTTTAGTACAAAAAACATTAATTCTTTCAAAAAATTCTCTTAATAAAAACTCTTCAGAAAATACTTGGAAATAATTTGCCATTTTTAGATCTGCCAGATTTCGATTTGCCATCCTTAGATATTCGAAATACGAAAGTTTGGCAATTTCTCGAATGATATTTTATTTGTTGGGAAAATGTTGTCGGGATATGATCCGAATTTTGTGTGAAATTGTGTTGAATTTGCAGCAATCTGGAATTTTGCAAAATTTAAGAATAATTCTGCGAAAGTTCCAGAATTTGTCTGCTAGATTTGAGAATATTTCTGCAAAATTATAATCTGGATTTTTTTTGCAAATTTCCACAATTTGTCTGCAAAATTTTGAATATTTTTGCAAAATTCAAAATATTTCTGCAAAATTTGAAAATTTGTCTGCAAAATTTGAGAATATTGCTGCGAAATTATAATCTGGAATTTTACTGCAAAACTCCACAATTTGTCTGCAAGATTCACAATTTGTTTGCAAAATTCAAGAATAATTCTGCAAAAGCCCAGAATTTTTCTGCAAGATTTGAGAATATTTCTGCAAAATTATAATCTGGATTATTTTTGCAAATTTCCACAATTTGTCTGCAAAATTTTTAATATTTTCGCAAAATTCAAAATATTTCTGCAAAATTTCAAAATTTGTCTGCAAAATCTTAAAATTTGTCTGCAAAATCTCAAAATTTGTCTGCAAAATTTGAGAATATTTCTGCAAAATTATAATTTGGAATTCTCCTGCAAAATTCCACAATTTGTCTGCAAAATTCAAGAGTATTTCTGCAAAATTCTAAAATTTGTCTGCAAAATTTGGGAATTATCCTGCAAAATTATAATCTGGAATTTTCCTGTAAAATTCCACACTTTGTTTGCAAAATTTGGGAATATTTCTGCAAATTTATAATCTTGAATTTTCTGCAAAATTCCAAAATTTGTCTGCACAATTTGAGAATATTTCTGCAAAATTTTAATTTGGAATTTTCCTGCAAAATTCCACAGTTCGTCTGCAAAATTCTAGAATAATTCTGCAAAATTCCAAAACTCGTCTGCAAAATTTGAGAATATTCTGCAAAATTATAATTTGGAATTTTGCTGAAAAATTCCACAATTTGTCTGCAAAATTTGAGAATTTTTCTGCAAAATTATAATCTAGAAATTTGCAGAAATATTTTAAAATTTTGAAGACAAATTTTGGAACTTTGCAGAAATATTCCCGAATTTTGCAAAAATATTCCAAAATTTTTAAGAAATGTTTTGGTTGTTTTCGATTTTATTAGAAAAATTAGGCGAAATTAGAAAATCAATTTATTGGGGAAAAGTAGCGTAAAAGTACAAAAGTTTTTTAAAACTTTGGCAGCATTTATCCACTTAGTATTTTTTTAAGAGATTTTCTAATTTTTTTTTCAAAAATTATGTAATTTTGGGGCATTTCTTTAAATAGAAATTTGATTTCTCTCAAAAAGCCGTCTGGGATTTATTATAAATTGTCTAGACTCTAGTAAAACACTGCAGTTAGAGTTAGAGAAAATTAAGAATTTTTGAAAAACTCTTATCTCAAGACTCTGGTATTCCAGGAAAGAAGTTTCAGCCAAATCGGGCAAAGTTTTCTTTAAAAAACATGAATCAAAATCAAAGAAATCATGGAATTTTTAAAAGATTTTCTTCCAAATTTTTGGAAATTCATAACTCATCCAAAAATTTTTTTTCTACAAAGTCCTGAATTCAGTTTTAAAATTACCTCATCATCTGTTGAAAAAAAAAATGTTTCGGCCAAATTGGGCGAAATTTATTTCAGAAAAAAATCTATTCATTTATTCTGATCAAAAAAGGAGCAAGGAAATTAAAGGAATATTTTTTAAAAAACTCATAACTTGCTCAATAAATTTTTTTTTCCAAAATCCTCAAACTACTTATTAGTTCACCTCATCAAGTATTCAAGGAATAAGCTTTCAACGAAATCTAGCAAATTTCTTTTTAAAAAGAATTCATTTAAAAAATTTGATCCAAAAAAAGGTCAACAAATTAACAATAAGAAAATTTTGGATTTTTAAAAGGCCGTAGCTTTCTAAAAAAAATTTTTTTTCGAAAATATCTAAATTAATTTTTAGTTTAACTCATCCACTATTCAGGAAAAAATTTTCAGGTGAATCGATCGAAATTCTTTAAAAAAAAATCTAATTTAGAAATTAAAGAAAAGAAAAAAAATTAACTGAAGATCGTTTAAGTGAAATCATGGATTTTTCAAAGGTTACACCCGAAATTAGTTTTTAGGTTACCTCGTCAGGTATTTAGAAAAAATTGTTCAGGAAAATTGGCCAAATTTAAAAGAAAAAAAAAATTGTTCAACAATTTTAATTAGAAAAAAAATACCAAAAATGAACTGAAGATTGTTACAAGAAATTATGAATTTTTAAAAGCTCGTAACTTGGCCAAAAAATTTTGTCTACAAAATCCTGATATCAATTTTTAGTTTAACTCATCAACTATTGAAAAATGAAATTTCAGCCAAATTGGTCAAAATTCTTTTCAGAAAAAAATCTAATCATAAATTTTAATAAAAAAAAATAGCAAGAAAATTAACAGAATATTTTTAAAGAAAATCATGAGTTTTTAAAAAACTCATAACTCGCTCAGAAAATTTTTTTTTTCAAAATCCTGAAATTATTTTGTAGTTCACTTCTTTAAGAATTGAGGAAAAAAATCGACTTGAGCTAAATCGACTGAATTTAAAAAGAAAAATTGATTTAAAGTTTGAAACTAGAACTTTTAGCAAAATCTTCGATTTTGCCTGTAATTGAAAATTGAATTTTCCAAAAATTTTCCTCTCAACATGGAAAATCTAATTACGCAGATTGTTCTAAAATAACGAATTGAACAAATTAAATTCTCGAAATTAAAAAAAATACAACCCCCGATTTTTGGTAAGGGGTGAAATATCAATTTTTAAGTAATCAGAATTTGCAAAATCTTCGATTTTGCTTGTTGTTAATAACTGAATTTCCCAAAATTTTCTTCGGGAAATGGAAAATCTAATAACGCAGAATTATTCTCAAATAATCAGTTAGACGAAGTAAATTCTTAGAATTTTTAAAAATGCAACCCCCGAATTTTCGTAGTGGTTTCCGTCGAGCGAAATTTTTAAATCAAAATTTTTCCAAAAGAAATATCTCTAATTTCATGGGGAATTTAAATTTTGAAATTTTACTTTCGATTAATTTCGGGGATGGTTTAACAGAATTAATGACGTAAACATCTTAAGTAGTTATCTAATGAGTTTGCCCCCTCAAAACACCTGAACTGAGAGGAGTAAGAGACAATATTGTCTATCGTGCCACTTTATAGGAGTCAGAGATAGACCTAACAATCTAACGCTAATATCTTCTTATTTTCTTAACTTAACTATTCCTAGACCGGTACCGTAAAAAGTGTTCGCTGGGAAGGCCAAGGGATGACATCCGATGACGGGGAATTCGTAAAATTCATCGATTTTATATCGTTAATGGGACCGGCCGAAATTTGGTTAGCCCGAATCGAAAAAGCGATGCGAATCGCATTAAAAGAGGGCCTGTACAATACCCGGCAATCATTAAAGAAGATGATCTCAAAGCGAGATAAATGGTTGGAACTGTGGCCGGGACAATTATGCATAACGTCAGCTAACATCCAATGGACAACGGATTGCACGCGTAGCTTGTTACATTGTAAGATTTTAGATGAGAAGCGACCGTTGAAGCGACTACGGAAGAAACAGAATGTCGTACTGACGAAACTATCGGATATGAGCCGAAGGAAATTGACGAAACAGTTACGGTTGAAAGTGAATACGTTGATAACGATTGAGATACATTCTCGGGATGTGATCGATAAGATGTATAAATTGAGTAAATGAAATGATTCTGTTTCAATATGATTCTGATCCCCCTGTTTTTTTCAGATTGCCGAGATGTCTCTCATTTTGAATGGTTCTCTCAGCTTCGATTCTATTGGGATCGGAAGCATAACGATTGTTGTATTCGACAAACGAATACCGAATACTGGTATAACTATGAGTACACCGGAAATTCCGGTCGGCTCGTTATAACCCCATTAACTGATCGGTGTTATATCACCCTAACGACCGCTTTACATTTATATCGGGGTGGGAGTCCGAAAGGGCCAGCCGGTACCGGAAAAACGGAAACGGTAAAGGATTTAGGGAAAGCGTTAGGAATGTGGGTTATCGTTAATAACTGTTCGGACGGTTTAGATTATAAGAGTATGGGGAAATGTTTTTCGGGGCTGGCACAAACCGGTGCCTGGGGTTGTTTCGATGAATTCAATCGGATAAACATCGAGGTACTGTCTGTTGTTGCCCAACAGATTCTGTTAATTTTTACGGCGTTGCAACAAAAGAAGAAGCGGTTAATGTTTGAGGGACAGGAGATTGGATTAATCCCGACCATCGGATTATTCATTACAATGAATCCGGGATATGCTGGCCGAACGGAACTGCCAGATAATTTAAAATCAATGTTTCGACCGATTTCTATGATCGTTCCCGATAATATTATCATTGCCGAAAATCTACTGTTTAGTGACGGTTTTCAGCGGGCGAAAATTCTCGCTCGGAAAGTCTTCACCCTATACGAGCTGGCAAAGAAACAATTATCGAAGCAACATCATTACGATTTCGGTTTAAGATCAATGGTTGCTCTGTTACGGTACGCTGGCGTTAAGCGTCAACTGTTCTCTGACCAATCCGAAGATAAGATCGTTTATTTAGCGATGAAAGATATGAATATAGCGAAATTAACGTCAGATGATTTACCGTTATTTGAAGGGATCATGTCTGATATATTTCCGGGCGTTACAACACCGGTAGTTGATTACGCTGACTTTTTAGTTTCGATTAAAACCGTTCTAACGGAAATGGGGCTACAAACGATACCGAGCGCTGTCACGAAAGTCATTCAATTATATGAAACGAAAAACTCTCGCCACTCGGTTATGGTTCTGGGGAATACCGGCACGGCGAAATCAACAACGTGGCAAGCGTTGAAGGGAACGTTTTGTGCGATGAAGAAAGCCGGACAACCGAATTGGGTTGACGCCTTAGAATATCCTATCAATCCCAAATCCCTTAATATGGCCGAACTGTATGGGGAATATAATCTATCGACCGGTGAATGGTTGGATGGGGTGCTGAGCGCTATCATGCGGACGATATGTAGCATGGAGTCGGCAGATCAAAAATGGATGCTGTTCGATGGGCCAGTGGACGCTGTTTGGATTGAGAACATGAATTCGGTGATGGATGATAATAAAGTCTTAACGTTAGTGAACAGTGAACGGATTACGATGCCCGCGCAGGTTTCTTTGTTATTTGAGGTAGGAAATTTTGGTATCCAAACAGGTCATTTCTCTAACTCAAAATTTACAGGTCGGAGATTTAAGTGTCGCTTCCCCAGCTACGGTATCCCGCTGCGGGATGGTATACAACGACTATAAAGATTGGGGCTGGAGGCCATACATGGATTCTTGGCTTCAAAAACTTAAATCTAAAGATTACGTAAAGATGGTAATCAACTTCTAAATTTCTAAATTAAAATTCCTAATAATTCTAACTTCCAGCTAAATGAACTTCTAAACGATTTCATGGATCCTGTTTTAAATTTTAAACGATTGAACTGCAAGGAAACCATTCCAATGAATGAATTGAATTTAATCCAATCATTCTGTCGGTTAATGGATTGCCTGGCAACGAGAGAGAGCGGCATCAATCCAAATAATTTGGAACAATTGGAAGTGATGTCGAAGCTATGGTTCCTATTCTGTTTGGTATGGTCGATCTGTGCGACCGTTGATGATGCCGGTCGCTTCCGTATGGACGGATACATCCGAGAGTTGGACAGCTCATTCCCATTGAAAGATACAATTTATGATTATTATGTTGACGTTGGACAACAAACGTTTGTCGGTTGGGAGAATAAGTTGTCCGATAGTTGGAAGTATCAGCAAGAGTAATTTTCAAAGTGTACTTTAGATCTTAGGTTCAGATTAATAATTTATATGATATCTTCTTAGCCTGCCGTTCTATAAAATTATTGTGCCAACGGTTGATACGATTCGTTACGATTTTTTGGTGTCTCGATTGTTGGCCCAACAGTATCCGGTACTGTTGGTGGGACCAGTTGGAACTGGAAAGAGCTCCACCGCTTTGAGTGTACTCAGTACACTGAATTCAACGAAATATTCATTGCTTTTAATAAATATGTCAGCGCAGGTATAATTTAGCTATAATTTAGGGCAGCCTGCAGGGTACTCAGGTGAAAATCATCTAATTCTTTCCCAACCCCCTGTGTGTTCTCCCAGTTTTCTCTATGGTAGTTCGCCACCATGCGCTGGGTCGCATGAAGTGGATTAAAATTACCGGCGTTCCTGCGAGTCGAGAATATTTCTAATCAAATTTTAAAATCAAGAAATTATTTTGGAATAAGTAAATTCGGAAAGTAATCAATTTTCTTAATGAGGGCTCGTCACTCGCTCAATTAATTTTTTTTTCTAAAGACCCTGAAATCCTTCCTTAACTTAGCTCATCGGCTATCCTAGAAAAATAAATTTAGCCAAATTGGAAAAACTTTTCTTAACAAAATATTGATATCAGAAATGTATCTCGCGATTTACAAGGGGATGTATCGGAAAATAATAAATTTTCTGCAGGAGAGCTCGTAATTCGATGAAATAATTTTTTTTCCTGAAAGCTCTGAATCTGAATATTAATTTAGCTCATCTGCTATCCAGGAAAAATAAGTTTAGCCAAATTGGAAAAACTTTTCTTAACAAAATATTGATATCAGAAATGCATCTCGCCATTTACAAGGAGATGTATCGGAAAATAATCAATGTTCTGCAGGAGAGCTCGTAATTCGCTCAAATAATTTTTTTTTCTAAAAGCTCTGAAACTGAATATCAATTTAGCTCGTCTGCTATCCGGGAAAAATAAGTTTAGCCAAATTGGATGAACTTTTCTTAACAAAATATTTATATCAGAAATGTATCTCGCGATTCACAAGGAGATGTATCGGAAAATATTCAATGTTCTACAGGAGAGCTCGTAATTCTCTGAAATAATTTTTTTCTTGAAAGCTCTGAAACTGAATATTAATTTAGCTCATCTGCTATCCGGGAAAAATAAGTTTATCCAAATTGAATAAACTTTTCTTAACAAAATATTGATATCAGAAATGTATCTCGCGATTTACAATGAGATGTATCGGAAAATAATCAATGTTCTACAGGAGAGCTCGTAACTCTATGAAATAATTTTTTTTTCTGAAAGCTCTTAAACTGAATATTAATTTAGCTCTTCTGCTATCCGGGAAAAATAAGTTTAGCCAAATTGGATAAATTTTTTCAAATAAAATTTTAAAATCAAAACTTGATCTCGCAGTTAACGCCGAAAAACAAACAATTTTCTTAAGCCAATCTCGTAATTGCTCCAAATGAATTTTTATCTAGAAATTCCAAAATTCGTTTTTAATTCAACTCATCTGCTATCGGAGAAAAATAAATTGAGCCAAATTGGACGAAATTTTCTTAATAAAATTTTAAAATCAAAAATTCGATTGGGCCGTTCTGGAGAAGTATGGAATTTTCCAAAAATTTCCCTCGGGCGTGGATAATCTAAATACAGAGAATTGTTCTGAAATGAATGGTGAACAAATTTGGTACTCAAATTTTCAAGAAAGGTAACCCCCGAATTTTGGTGGGGTTTTCCATCAAGCATCACCACCTTTCAAAAAAATGTCTCTAATTTCATGGTTAATTTTTAATTACGATATTTTACTTAAAATCAATTTAAGGGCTTGGTGTAACGGAGCTAATGACATAAAAATCTTAAGGGGTTAATCCAACGATTTTTATTTTTAAAATAATGACAAATATCGATTTTTGTAAAATATTTTTGCAGCATCTGTGATTTTGCTTGTATTTTTCAATGTTTTTGGGCCATTTTGGAGAAATTTTGAATTTTCCAAAAAATTTCTTCGGAATGTTGAAAATCTAATTACCCAGAAGTGTTCTTAATTAAAAAACGAACAAATCAATTTCTCAAAATTTTAAAAAATCGAACCCCTCGAATTTTGGTCGAGGTTTCATTGAGATAAAATTTTTAAATCGTCAGTTTTCA
>JANTOP010088251.1:0-20148 GCA_027564815.1 Symmerus nobilis
TTTCATCTGCGCAGTAAAAATATGTATGAATTTTTCTGTCGAGTCGTTCGCCTCGCCTTTGCAAAATTCCACCGCAGGGGTGCCCAGTGCAACCATGATCTAGGTAGAGTCCCGGTGTTGTAACCGTGCCCAAGACATTATTTTAAGAATCGAAAACCTAATATTAACATGAAATATTGTATTATAGGCTTTCCATTCGAAATTGGTTCCATAACATCCCATATCCCCATTGTCCACTTTTTTTCTCAATTCGAAAATCCTACTAAATACCAGAGGGCGCCGACGATGAACGAATTTAAGGCGTTTATGATATTATTTTTCATTGTGGTAATTAAAAATTTATAAACCAATTTACATTCATGATAAGAAAAATTTGATTGATAGGCAAAATTAATTTGAATCAAGTGAATTGCACAATAAAAAATGGGCTAAAAGTAATACGTAAATCAGCATTTCGGGAATTTTAATCTGAATTTCTACATAAATTTAGTTAATACACAATTGTCGTACGAAAAGTAAAAGTATTTTATCGTGAGTTTAAGTTTTAATTAGTTAATAAATCGGTGAATTATTTAATGTTTTGATTTGAAAAATACGAATCGGAGTCCCATTACGGAAATTAAATAAATTGAAGGGTGTTACTAGCCACCTCTTTTAATTCAACAGTATCTTCTGCCAAGTATCCGATCTAGGGAGCTGTCTCTCAATGATACACGGTCCCGTTTTACACAAAAATACGTTATAACATCAACGGCGCACAAGACCGGGTGTCGGAATAAGGCTACTTAAAACCAGAGGTCGGCCACAATCTGGAATTTGCATACTCAGAATAGGGCATATCCCCTCAACCACCTTACAGCCTATGGTATGTGCCCAGCCCAGGGTATATGTACTAATAGGCTATATTTAAACCAAAGATCGGCCGTTATCTGGAGTTCGCATGTCTAGGACTGAACACCTTCAGCCACGCAGCCATCGGCTTACCCTATCAGCTTAGAACAAACTGCCCATCAGCCGGCCTGCAATTCTCGCCTCCGGTTCCAACCCGACCCACGGGAGCTACCAAGGAACTACAGTTGACACATACAGGTGACACGTGGCGAAAAGTAAATATGCATTGAATTCTGGTTTTAGATATTCTGTGGTTTCCTCCTGAGAATACCAACTTAGGAATATTTCAAATAATTTTTGCCGAAATTAAATATTTCAAAAAAATTAGCCGAAGGTTTGTAAAAATGCTACAGCGATGCAACAATGATTGTACATATAATGCCGGATGCTTTCCCTACTATATATGCCTACTACTATAGATGCCTTCCCTACAACTTTAAGAGTGTGTGAGTCGAATGATCTGCTAAAGTGTTTGTATAACGCTGGTGCTTTCGTCACTAAGTCCTGTTCCTTGGTATTGTCTCACTATTACGGTATTTTACCAGTGTCGTGCAGTCTGAATCGCAGAAAGCGCAGAGCACGCCCAACTGAAATTATTTCATTTAATAACTTTGTCAATAATCATCAAGTTTATTCAAAGCTTTTAATTAAATTATAATATTATTTTTATCAATGACGGATGATATGTTATCAATAAAAACAACAATGCGTGTTAATAACATATTCGGTCCTAGGTGAGCTGCGAACCATGAATCGATGTGTCTCTATATGAGACAGAAACATCATTCTATTCCATTTGCACTTGTCTATTTGTTCAATAATTCTTCACCTTCCCATTTAAATAATATTATTTTATTCATTAAAGCTTTAAAGTGAAAAGCTTTGTGGAAAATTAACATTTCTGGCGCAGCTTTAATGAATTGAATTGAATGCAAATTATCTTTACCCTTTCTTGAAAAATTAAGCTTCCGGCCTAAAATTTTGTATAAATATGTGTTTTCAATGAACTTTCGAGATTTTTCAATCATGTTTTTTGTGGAAAAATTAAGATTTCATGAAAGAACCGATATCTGGATAGAAAATTTATTTTAAAACGCAAAAAATTAAGTTCTAAACGTAAAGCTTTCTCTGAACTTACAGTGGATTGAGAAAGTTTTCAACGAAAATGTCATATTTTATCTAAATTTACTGAATCAAATAAAAATTATAAAATGATAATTTAATTTATGCTTTCATTGAGCTTTCGAGATTTTGAAAGCCTTAATTTAGAAAATGTTGAAATTTCGTTAATCACTCGTTATCTGGATAGAAAATAGATTTATAAACGTGAAGAATTATTTTAGAAATTTAGAGCTTTCGTTGCGCATTTAATAGTTTGGATAAGCTTTCTGCGAAAATTCCATATTTCATTTAAATTTAATGAATGGGATAAAAATTCGATTCCAAATTATATAAAAAAGACATTTGGATTTTAAGCTTTCCATAAGCTTTCATGATTTTTTGAGCTTTTTTTGGGAAAATTTGAAATTTAGTAAAAGCATCGTTATCTGGATAGAAAATGGATTTTAAAGCGTTAACAATAAGGTTCGGAAAAGAAAGCTTTCTGCGAGCTTTTAAGTTTTTGCAGAGCTTTGGAACGAAAAGTTTACTTTTGATATTTTTGTATTTTCTCAACTAATTTATAAACTTTCTGCATTATTACCATTTCTTGGTTCCGAGGAAAATAACCAAGAACTCCGGATCAAATGTTGCGATGTACGATATTGAAATTCCTCGGTGGGAGGCACTACGAATTTCTAATATTTCTTAGATAAATTTCAACTTTTTCGAATTATTTAATTTTTATATTTTTACCTAACTGTCAAAGCAACTTTCTGCGTTTTTACATTTTTTCCGGCCCAGGAAAATATAAAATTTTGCACATCTTATGTACATGTTGACCTCCACTAAGAAAATCCACTATAGAATTGTATAATGTTCTAATAGAAACCTCAAATTTCTTTGGGTTTCCACAGACTTTTTTTTGGTTGAGCAACAGGCGTTTAGGCGGCTACTTTCTCCTCGCATAGTTCATTTGGCCCTGTCTGATCAAAGTGATTTTGTAGGCTGATGACAGTTTTGTCTTTAAAATATTGTTATTTATTTTTTACAAATTCAAATGGAGGAAATTCAGGTACATTTTACCTAAAATTGTGGAAATAATTTAAATTCAATTAAATTTTAGGATCACAATCAATCCGATAAAAATGGAGAAATTATCATAGATAATGAGGTTATGTTAATTACTTCTGCCGCAAAAAAGATTGAATTGGTACAACCTGAACTACCAATACCAACCGATGAACTCGAAATTTCACCTAATAAATCAGAAGATTCATTTTACGAGGATGCTAAAACCTACTGGCGAAACGTTGAACCAACATTGGATGGAATGCTAGGTGGTTTCAGTAGTTTAACCCAAATCGATATTCGGGGATCACAAATGTTTCTAAAGGACTTGTATAAATTAAAACCTACACCAGAACGTCGGCGAGCGTTGGATTGTGGCGCTGGCATTGGTCGGGTAACAAAATATCTGTTAATCCCACTGTACGATCAAGTTGATGCGGTCGAACAGGATAAACATTTTACCAGTAAACTACCGGATTATGTGGGACCGACACAACGTTTAGGTTACGTATACACGGAAGGTTTACAAACATTCAATCCGGAACCGAATACGTACGATTTAATATGGACACAATGGGTTCTGGGACATTTAACCGATACGGATTTGATAAAATTCCTAAAACGATGTACAAAATCATTACGACGGAACGGGATTATGGTTATTAAAGAAAATGTTACCAGTAACTGTACAGTTGAAGCGGATCGGAAGGATTCATCGATCACCAGATCATTGCCGGTTTTAAAAAAGATTATCGAAGACGGTGGGATGAGAGTAATCAAACAGACAAAACAGTTTAATTTTCCGCAAGGTCTTTTCCCAGTTTATATGTTTGCTGTACGACCGATTCATAGAAAATAAATTTAATTAAATATTTAATTATCTTTGTTTACTTATGGTAACCCCTTTCTGATTATCCACGTCAGCTGATAAAAAAAAATTGAATTCCAACTGTCAAAATAGACACGCAAAAAATATGTGAAATCCAAAACAAATCACAAAATTTAAATTTTATTAATTTTTCTTCAATTGAATAAATTTCGATTAACAATCGGACCAAGATGTCTGATAAACTGAAGGCGGAAAAAATTGCGGCCGCTAAAAAACGGGTAAGAATTTAACATTTCCAATTGTAGGGACTCGTATTTGCACAATTGCAATGCAACCTTTTCAACATGACACGTCACACCCAATAAAAAATCGGTAAAAGATGTTGGGGATGCGGATAATTCGATCGGATTTGTTGAATAGGACAATGTCTTATCGCATTGAACTTATAATTAAGCCTTAGGCTTGAGAATTGGGTTGGTTAAATATTCCTTAATTATTTAATACCGCTGGCTTCTCCCTAATCTCTTTCCAGTTAAAAGAATTTCAATCGAAACAAAAACCGGCTGGAATACCGAATCAAAATAGTCGAGAGTCACCGACACCATCGCAAGATCGTGACAACCACATAACATCCGAATTGGATGGAAATCATTCAGAAAGATCAACGGCATCATCAACGCCATCAAACATTATCTCGCTTGATAATTTAATATCGGAACAACCGAATCCATTGGCATCCTTTCAAATCACCGACCCGGAACATCAATCCGAGAATGCAATATCGAAATTTTTCCAATCAAAACCAATCGATTGGATTGGCAATGTTCAACCGACAATTGAAACAAATCAATTGGATTTAACCGGACAATTGAATGCGGAAAAATTTCGTAATCAACAATTGAATTTATCCGTTGTCGAACAATCGCATCAAATTGATGAGCTCCGCCATCAAATCGATCAATTAAAATCGGCGTACGTGTCGAAAAGTCAAGAGATCGAACCGATTCAGGAACAATTACGTGCCCATTACACAACCGTTCAATTATTGATCGATGAAAAGAATCAATTGACCGGTAAATTAACCGAACAACAATCGATGATCGACCATCAATCGGAACAGTTAAAATTAAATGAATTTAATTGGGAAGCGAGCCAGAAACGGGTGAAGGAACAACAGAAAATTATCGACGAGTTAAGTAAAAATCAACAGGATGCGGGAACCGTTCAGGATCAATTGAAACAACTAACCGAACATTATCGTAATGAAACGGATAATTTAAAGAAACGATTAACCGAATCAACAGAACTAATCGATGAATTAAAAGAGAAGTTTCGACAGAAGAGTGTTGAAGTGGATTCGGTGGTGAAGGAACGAAATGAACTTGAATCGGAAGTAAATCAAGCCCGGTTACGAATCGAACAGTTAACAAGTGGTTGCGATACAACCGATTCGGATCGAACCCTTGAAACATTAATTCGGGAAAAGGAATCATTTCAACGACAAGCGGAACAACAACAAACGGTCATTCAACAAATACAACAGGAACGGGATCAAACGAATAAACAACTACAGACTTATGTGACGGCGCTGACTACCGATAATGAGAAATTGAACGAAACAAATCAACGGTACGAACAGGAATTGATTCGTTTACGAAATCGAGAAGCGGAATTGATCGAACATGTACAATCCGTTGAACGTTCGATCCAAAAACAACTCGCCAAACAGAAAAGTATAACGGATTTACAATCGGATAGTAAGAGAGTTGAAGAGCTGAATGGAAAAATCACCGAATTGGAAGCGGAACACGAGAAATTATTGGTAAAATTTGAATTCAAATCGATTTTTAAATCAATTTCGATCCTTTCCTTTCATTTTTAGAAATCCCTTCACGAACGAGATGAACAGATTGCATTACAAACTGGAGAAATTGACGAATTCAAACGAATAATCGAAGAATTAAATCGACGAGTTGATCAACTACAAACAGAGCGACCCGATAGCAAAGCGTTACTCGCAACAATGGAAAGTGATAAGATAGCAGCGTCCCGGGCCGTTACACAAAATCAACAGTTGAAACAGGAATTGGAAGAAATCCAACGGGCTTTTATCCAATTGGTAAGTCACCGTACACTATTCCATTCAATTTCAATTTTATTATTATTTTTCCATGGCCCACCAGAGTAACGATAAATTGGAGTTAACCGATAAACTACAAAGCGAACAGCATTTAGGACGAGAATATAAAGGTAGATACGATGTGATATCGGGTGAAATTGAATCGCTCAAGGAGACATTACATTTCAAGGATGAGGAAATGATACGATTAAGTCGAGAAAATGAACAATTTCACTTAGAAATTTTGCAACAAACGCAGGAATTGGATCGTTTGCGACACTACGAATCGCATTCGGGTAGTTTAATTGAATTACAACAACAATTATATGTGGCCCGGGAACGAATAAAACGATTAAAAGATGAAATAAAAGAATTAAAAGGAGGCGAGATCCCTGCCAACGAACCGCAAGAATTGGTTAGCGAAGAATCGGTTCAAACGGATCGAACTGAAGACGGGATAGAAGTACACGAATGTTCAACCGAACCATCGGATCCTCTTCTCCAACTAGATCGTAATGCTAATCATAAAATCAATTGTGATCAAGTGTCCTTAACGTCAACGATTAATATGGAAACAAATGAAGCGATGCGTAAATTACAGGATCGCTTCAAGCGAACCATGACCGAAATAGCTGATCTAACCGATGAGAAACAACGCTTAGAACATTTGGTGCTACAGCTACAGGGGGAAACGGAAACTATCGGTGAATATGTGGCACTGTACCAAACGCAACGACGCCTACTAAAGCAACGGGAAATTGAAAAGGATCAACAACTGCAACGGATCGCTTCCGATCGTGAAGATATGAGTAGTAAATTAATCCAATTAAATATGTTGGTCGAACGATTGTTACACCAACAAAATGTTTCGGCAGAACGGACCGTTGAAATTGAACCATCGGTCGTCAATGACGTCAATGTCACTAGTCAAACAAATGGACTCGCAAGTAATGTATCGGTAACCGAGCAAATTGTCAGCGAACTATCACCGCCAAAGGAACGAACCGATACGGCAAAGAAAATTATTAATCTACTATCTGAAATAAAAGATAAAAATCTAACAACCGATTATGCAAGTCCATCAACAGCACCGATCAATCATTGTGCCTGTTGTTCGGGAACATTGGAAATTGTTTAAGGATCCGACGGTGGTTAACAACTAGGGGAATTTTTGCATTTTAATATTACATATTTTGGCTTTGTAAACAGATAACAATCAGAGAGAGAGTAATTACAGATCGATTCATTTTGGTGCCCGGAAATAATTCACGATCTGTGGCTTTTAAATATCTTCGATAATAATATTTTTCTTTGTTATGTGAAAAGATTTGTCGTCCAGGGATATTCCCAGACCGACAGGCTACTCTTTTTTTTTATATAATAATATAATGTATCACATGTAAAAATTATATAATTAATATTTGGCGCTAATTTTATAATAGAAAATATCTGCTTTTAATATAAAAGCCGAAGATTTCGGTAATGATCAATAATGACTATTAGCTAGTTATTCCATAAATCCTCCCATTTTCCAACCAACCGGGAAAATAGACTCAGATTCAAAGAATCCTTCAAAGCAAAAGGCAAAAGCTGGGTACTTAATCCCAAATATTTACTCTGAATTTACTCTGCTTGTGTAAGACCTATTATTAGACATGCAGCTGTCGTGTGGTGGCCTAAGACCGTTAATAATGCGACAAAATGTAGACTGGATAAGTTACAACGGCCAGCCTACATTTTAATCACTAGGGCAATTAGGACTACCCCCAAAGCGGCGCTCAAGACACTACTAAATTTAGTGCTTTTAGATATCTATATAAAACAAGCCGTTAAGTTTACTTCCATTAGGCTAATGAGGACCGGATGCTGGAGCAAACATTCCCCTAATTTCGCACACTCCTCTATTAGTATTGATTTACTCAAATTAAATCCTATATTTGAGATGATCACGGATGATATTATTCCCACTTTTAACTTCAGTAAAAAATTGATGACCAAAATTCCGAATTGAGAGGATTGGATTGTGCTACCTGGTGCCTATCCCCCAGAGTCTGGTATGGTTCTGTATACGGATGGTTCCTATAATGGGGTGACAGCTGGAGCGGGAATCTATTCGTCGAATCCCTTTTTGGAGGACAGTATAGCGTTTGGAGGCTATTGCTCTGTCTTCCAGGCGGAATTATTGGCCATACTAATCTGTACAAAAACCCTTCTAAATAAGAAGAATGTGGATTAAAACATCTTCATTTGTTCTGATAGCCAGGAAGCTATTAAAGCTCTGGACTCCATGAGCTTTAAATCTAAGTTGGTCCTTGAAACCAATTTTTATCTCAACAAATTGATATCAAACAACTTTGTAAAAATTTTATGGGTCCCTGGTTACAGTGGGGTGATAGGCAATGAGATGGCAGACGTACTTGCTGTCCGGAGGGCCAGCAACTCATTTATTGGACCAGAGCCTGCTTGTGGAATCAGCACTACAAAGCTCAATTTAACCTTAAAACTAGCCTCTGAATATGAACACTTATGCAGATGGGATGATTTGAGAACGTGTAAGCAAACGAAAAAGTTCCTACCACGTCTGTTTAAGGTAACTTCGGACTCCCTCATTTGTCTTGATAGACACAGAATTTGCTTGGCAATTGGTACGATTACTGGTCATTATCTTTTGAATAGCCACCTGTTCAAAATGAAATTGTCAGACTCTGCATTATGTAGGGGCTGCGGGCTTTAAGATGAAACGGGGTTTCACGTCACATGTGAATGCCCTAGTTTATGCAATATAAGATATAGAGTTACTGGCGTATGGTTCATTAACTGTCAGGAGGCACGCGAACTAAAAGTTACGATGATTCTGGCAATCTTGGCTAGGATGAAAACTAACCCGAGAGTGACCGTGTAGAATCAGAAATGATGAATGAGTAAGTATAATGGACCATAGTGTCTAGGTACCAGTGGTTTAGCGTACATCGCGGGACCCTACCCGAACTGATCTAATCTGAATCCTTCAGTAAACACGGAAAAGTTGAGGGGCAACGAGACAGGTTACGAATGTTAATAAATTATGCTATTTCTAGTATCCGTAAAATGGGCCCAGAAAACACATACATACTTGAAATTCAATTTATCCCACATATTATCACACATCACATGAACGGATATGAATTGAGCACACATGCATATTCGTGCGCGCACAACCTATGTGCATTCAAATCAGGACCCACCTTTAGATTTATAAATTTCCCACAGAGCTTTTTCCCGAAAATTTTACATTTCATTTAAATTTAACTAATTTAATGAAAACTTGGTTCGCGAATGAAAAATATTGACATTTTAATTAAAAGCTCCTGATAATCACTTTGAAATTTTGTAGAGCTTTTATTAGAAAATTTGAGATTCCATTAACATCAAATTATTGAAATAGAAAATTGATTGCAAAACGTATTTATTTAAATCCGAAATGTAAAGCTGCCTTCGAGATTTTAATTTACCACAGAGCTTTTTAACGAAAGTTCCCAATTTCATTGAAATTTATTTATAAGGAGATAAAATAGATTTAATAATGATTAAAATAGTAATTTAATTAAAAGCTTTAGATAAGCTTTTGGAAGTTTCTTAAAGCTCTTTTCAGACAATTTTAAATTTCAATGACATTAAATTATTGCTATATAGATAATAGATTTTAAAACGTATAACTTTAAAACCGAAATTTGATGCTTTCTTAGCGCTTTTGATTTCACAACAAAGCTTTCAAACGAATATTTCGGAATCAAATTTGGAATAAAAATTAACTTCCATTCCGACTTAATTAATTGTTTTAAGATGATTAAAATTTAAGATGAGCTTTTGTAACTCTCTTAAAGCTTTTTTCAGAAAGTTTTAAATTTCATAGACGTTAAATTTTTAGGATAGAAAATAGATTTAAAATAAAAATTCGTAATTTTCATGATTAGTCTATGACCATTACAGTACATTATACATTATTTTTTAATATTTTTGATTGTCTGTTCTCCCTCTTGTTATAAATCATAAAAATCAACCCGTGGGTCATTTAAAAATCCTGCGTGGGTCAGTGTCTGACCATCACTGCTCTAGATTGACCAAGTAAACCCTAGGTTGGCCCGGTAGACCTAAGGTCAACTTAGTAAAAACTAGGTTACGATGGTCGACTACCGATCCGTTACTAGTTTTCTCCAAAGGAGATTAACAATTAACAGATTGTTGATTCGAAAATAGAATAACTGGTCACCTTAAATTGTGGCGAAGCCATATCAAACTTACAATAGGTAAGATTTCGTATGACATTTAAGCCCAAATCGATGACAACTAAGCCAAGTTTTCTCAAATTATTTTCGTGAAAAGTTTAGTGAAGAAGTCCTTGGATAATTTTCTTTAAAAGAAATCCCATATATCCTTTCATTTGTAAAACTCGAAATTTATTAACGAAAAAAAAATGTTTCGAATTCCAATTGGCAAAAAACATATTGAACAAGCCCAACGATGGTAAGGAAACAATGGATTACATAACATTGCCAGTAGGTGCTAGGTGATCAGCCTCGGATCGGGCTGATAATTTACAAAATTCCTAAATAAGATTTGGTGATGAAAGATAATGCCCAACCGTTTAATATTCATTTTTTTTCAGGATCCCAACAGCGTTCGGTTTCGGTACTGCTGCAACATTTGGACTGCTCTATTTTACCGATTGGCAAGCTGTACTACGTTTCATGCCATACTACAGTGGAAAGTTCGTTAAGGAAGATTGAATATAAGGTTACTGCCTACTAACTAATCTAGCGATGTTCATTAATTGTAGCTGTTAATTATTTTTCCTTTCAATTTAAAAATATAATTTCAATTCAACTAAAAAGAAAGTATTTCCTTTACATTTCCTTAAAAAAATCTTACTTGTTGCAATGCTGATTGGGACTCAAGTCCGTTCAGCCACAAATGTTCCTCGAAGCATCCTAAAAAATACACCATTCAGCTATTGGTTAAAGTAAGGGAGACATTTAACTCACTTATCCTCTGCCTCTTTTCTCGCTCGTTGTTCGGCTAACTCTATCGGATGTACCCGCTTCCGGTGGGCATAGTAATTACTACTGGAACTAAATCGAAGGTTACAAAACTTGCATGCATATCTTTTTTCACCAGTATGTATACCGATATGGTTACGGAGATGCTTTTTTGTTTTGAACGATTTGTCACAATACTGTTTTTTTTTATTTGGGCGAAACAATTAAATTAAAAATGAATGAAAATCGAGTCTTTATATACCTCACACCCATGCGGTTTGATGTTTGAATGCCTTTGCTGTACATGTTCTCGTAGACATGTTGGAGTCGTTGCCCAATAGTCACATAATTCACATTCAAATCGGAGCGTTGAATGGGCTTGTCGCCTATGTACACTCAGTACCTTTTTATTTTTAAACCATTTTCCGCACTGTTCACATTGCACCTGATATGCATGCGGTTCATGAGTCTTCTGATGACTGATGAGAATGCATCGTTGAGTGAATCGTTTATCACAAATCGTGCATATGTACGGATTTGCAACAGCGAGAATGTGTGATAGTCTTGTATGCCAAGATAGACGCTTTAGTGATGAGAATGATTT
The DNA here is from genome assembly GCA_027564815.1 of Symmerus nobilis. NCBI lineage: Eukaryota > Metazoa > Arthropoda > Insecta > Diptera > Mycetophilidae > Symmerus > Symmerus nobilis. The sequence continues at coordinate 11,628 of JANTOP010088251.1, forward strand.
CCCACATTTAGAACATATATGCATCACCCGTTCCGATTCCGGTTGATGTGTGATTAGGTGTTCGTTTAATGCGTATTTGTAACTGTACCGGCGTGGACATAACGGACACGCAAACGGTCGTTCCGATTCGGGTAAATGGTTTTTTAGATGGCATTGTAATGTATACGGTGATTTCATCACCTTTTGACAAATGGAACAGGTCAACGATTCCGGTTGTAAGTGGTAGGCCATATGAAATGTCATTCTTCCTCGGTCATATATTTTTTCATCGCAACATATAACGTAACCTTTCCGTGAGTGCATTTTATTGTAATGGGCCAAGAGTTTTGTTACGCATTCGAATTCCGGCCGATTGGATGGACAGATGTCACAGCTTAAAATGTAGAATCTACAAAAAAAACAATTAAAAACGAATTGAATATTCTTGATTTGAAAGTTTTTACTTGTTTATTACATCAAGCAGCTCTTGACCTTTAGTTATTACTTTGTGGTCCTTTATTATAACCGGAAATTCGATATCTTTCCATATGATAGTTGTCGCCACATTCACTTCAACCGGATTTGGCTATCAATGAGAAATGTGATGGGATTATATACTTGAGATCGAACCTATGATTGATTTACTCACTATTATTTCCTCTTCATTTTTTATCCAGAATTCATCCATAAATTCATCCGTATGTTCATCAATCGAATCCGTAAATTCAGCCGATACTTCATTTTCCATTTTGAACGAAATTCGAACCAATTCCGATTCTTTGATTTCTGTTTCCAAATATTCATCATCGTTATAGATTGAATTCGATTCATTTTCATCCTTCAAATTCGCCAACAGTTCTTGATTGCTTTGAACCTGAATATTTATAACTTTTAGGTATATTAAAAGGAAATGAATACATTTCTGCTTACTTGCGTGTAAAACAAATGGAAATCTTCAACTTTGCTGAGACATTTTACACAAATGAAAGTTGAATGACAATCGGAATCGGTGATCTGTGGGAGAGAGAAGTTCAATGGTTTTATTCGGTAAATCTGGCATGAATTGGAGTTGTCTTGTAACTAACCTCCAGTTGAAAATAGTTTAGGATTTTACCCAAAACATCGCGGGATGTCATCCGTTTTGTAAACAAAGGGATTAAATCATCGTTCAGTAAACATAAGCGACACGATGGTTTCGATTCAGACATTATTTACTTCCAAACACGCACGGATTATTTCTGGATTTTAATTTAAAATATATTTGGGTGGGATTTCAATTCAATTCCAATTACAATTTGATCAACGAAACGAACAAACAGAAATTGCTATCAGGAGAATCTGTCACCTATTGTGACATTTAAATTATTTGGCATCCCTCTGGGAAAAAATGTATCTATATGGGACCTATATGAAGACGTCATCATCATCGTCATCTCTTTATCCCGCGCGGAAACATAAGGCATCAACAAGGTACCGCCATCTTAATCGGTTTTGTGCCAAAGCATCCACCTCGCTCCACGTCTTTCTTTCTGCTTTGGCTTATTCGATGACAGTTAGGCGCCATGTGGTTTTGGGTCGTCCTCTTCTACGACAGCCCTGCGGGTTCCAATCGAGCGACGCTCGGGCTACGTTTGTCATCGGTCGCCGCAGAGTGTGCCCAATCCATTTCCACTTCCGTCTCTTAACTTGGACAACTAGCTTTTCAATGCCGGTTATATTTATAAGATCTTCATTTGAGACGACTAACGGGTAAAATATTTTACAAATTCGTCTCAGACGTCTATCAACGAATTTGTTTGATAGGCAGTTTGTCTTAAATATTAAAATTTTTAAATTTCTTGATATCTGTGTAGATAGCCAGACGTTGTTCAGCATACCAAAAGCTTGCCGAGCCTTTTTTTATTTTGCACATCTGCATCCGTTCCGCCGTCTCTTGTAAAGTAGCTGCCCCGATATTGGAAGCTCTCTACTTCATCTATTTGTACGCCATTTATAGAGAGAAGATATGGCGTTATTGTGCCAATTCGAAGAAGTTTTTTCTTTTTAGTGTTTATCTTTAGTGAAACATACTTTACAAGGAGACGTAATTTCTTTTCCATATCTTCTCTTGAATGTAATGACAAATGTAATAACAAATATCATCGGCAAAACAGAGGTCTCCAAGACGGGTTCCGATTGTCCATTGTATACCACTGGCTGTAGTACAAACCTTTTTTTATAACTCAGTCGAGTACAAGTTTGACAACAGAACGGACAATAAACCACTGTCCAAGCTTTCCGCGATTAATTATCTTACATTTGGCTTCCTTATATAACATAAAAACGACGTCATACTTCATACTTGATGTGATGACGTCATACTTCAGCCCAAAAGTTGATATATTTTCTACTTTTCGTACGATATGTTGCCAAATTCATTAATTTGATGTAAATTCAAATAGGAAAAGTATTTAATTTAACTTAAATGCAAGAATTTGTGGTAAAGTACGTTCGCAACAGATGTAATTATAAAAATTGTTCATTTCCAATAAAAACTAGGTTACCCTGGTAGATCCTAGGCTACTCTGATATATCTTAGGTTACTCTCATCCTGATCCAGGCATATAAAACTCTCCGTTACTAGATTTTCTCCACAGGACAATTAACAGATTGTTGATTTTAAAATAGAACAAGCAGTGCGGATCTGTAACTTTTAACGATAACTTACCGTTTCCACCTAATGCCCATGCCACATGATTTGGAAAAACGAACGATTTTATTTACGATTTACCTAATTTTACCGTAATAATATAAAATTTTCACAATTAATATTATAGAAAATTTAAAATATTGTTTAATATTATTAATTTTATAAGTTAAACCCAATTTGTAATAGTTAATTTGTCTAATTTGGGTTTTCCATTGTGGGACTGTTAGCTTTACACTTACCTTGCCCTCACATAAGGTTACTATTTATTTACCGGCCTGTTTAAGGATTAATTCATTTAGCCTAATTAGCATATAATTATTGCATATTTAGTTTTCGAGAAGTTAATAAATCCTGTTTTGGGACTGCTAGCTTAATGTTAATCTGGCAGTCCGACAATGATTTTTAATTTACCGCCTTGTGGAAGGCGCACATAATTATTTATTGGTACTCCTACAAAGCACCTAATTAGATCCCAATTTTGTACTTCATTTTTTTATGAGTCATTTTTTCTGTTTTGGTACTGCTAGATTACTGTTAATCTAGCAGTCCCACAATGTGTTTAATTTACCGCTTTGTGGGAAGTGCACCTAATTATCTATTGGCGCACCTAATTCTGGCATAGATAGAAATGGGGTTTTGCATTTTGGGACTGCTAATTTTTTGCAGGTGTAAGATTTTTGTATGAAATTTAAGCCCAAATAGATACAACCTGAGAATAGAAAGCAGTAACAGGAATGGCAATAAAGTGAGAGCGATAAAAATTACATGTAATTTATATGGGATTGAATCCTCTACAAACGTATCCGACTTCAATATTCAAATGATAGAAAAATATATAGAAAACAACAACGAATTAATTTAACACTATAAAGTAGTGGCAAGAGGAAAGGGGAAATTACATACAATTTATATGGCAATCGACCATAGTTGAATGATAATTTGAACATGTTAAAAATTGGATACTTTCCGAAAGCCTGGAAAACAGCTATAGTTCTTCCAATTTGAAAGAAGAACAAGGATCGCCAATTAGCCTAATGCATAATATTAGAATGGTTTTCGAAAAAACCATTCTTAGCCGAATAACCACTTTTATTGAAAACAATAATATCTAACCTGAGAACCAATTCGGCTTCAGGGCATCCCACTCTACAACTCATGCCCTAGCCAAACTGACCTCTGATATCTGCTGGAGTGCTAATAGACACTGAAAAAGCATTCGATACGGTCTGGCTAGATGGATTAATACATATAATGATTCAACAAGGTTTTCCATACGCATAATTCAGGATTATTCGAAAAATGATTCAAAAATTCGGGAAGATACAGCACAGACAGAAAGTTCAAGTTAGATAACGGCTTACAACAAGGCACGATACTCGCCCCTATATTATTCGCTATATACACTAGCAATTTAATCAAACGAGAGATATTTCACAAAGCGGGTAATGGCATAATTGCATATGCAGACGATCTCATTATCTACATGACAGGGACAAAAATTGAAAATATAAACAGACAAATGCAAGAATTGGTCTCCACGGTCAAACAATATTTCTTCCGTTGGAAACAAAAGATCAACCCTGAAAAATGTGAGCTAATACTTTCGAGAAAATGCCTACGCTATTGTTCAGAATCCTCATCTCGAACTGCTAGCTGTGGGTTTACAAAGTACAAATCGAACAAGAGACTATATAATGATATCCCGAACACCCTAAGAATAGACAATTTTATTATAAATCTCATCAGAAACCACCTGGCAAGATTCAGTAACATCACCGAAAATACGCTTATCTCAAGCCCGATCATAATCACCAACGATGAATATACACGAACTTGCATGCTTAACGGGAATATACCACCCGAAGCATTTATATACCTGGACAAAAATGGATGTATACGAAACCCTAGCGGCCTACCTATCTTCTATCATATAGGTGGATCACCCCCGAAAAAAATCCCCATGGAAAACACTTGGAATAACGATGCGATCTTGCGCGAGCGTTTCTCATACGATACGGCCATCCCAGGCTGCGATCTCTGTCCTAACCAAGCCAATATGAAGAAAACTACTGGTGGAAATAGAAATAAATTAAAAATTATACTCGACTCAAAACAAATCCCACTAATAAATCCCTCTCACGGCAGTTTTTCTCTCAACATAGTAATAATTGTAAGTAAGCCTAGTATGTAAGTAAAAAAAACAGATACTGACCACTGGATTTTTCTCGTAGCCTTTGTACAATGAATTGTAGCCTTTGTAGAATTATAAATAAACCCCCAAAATAAATACAATACCACCGCTAGATTTAAGGCCACAAAACAATACATTTAGGTTTTTAATGGCTGTCTACAGCCTAAGAAAACCAACGATTGTTACTTAAACGCATTTTCTCTTATTTTTATGTGTAACACTTAATTGTTAAAAATAATTCGTTACAGAAAAAAACTAGAATCCAAAATTAAAAAAAAAAATGATAATTTGAGTAAATTTACTGAGGAAAAGACACGATTTTTTGTGAAATTTGTGATTCCTGTTAGTATTCTCTTTTCTCAGGGAAAACTGTACTACGTTTCATGCCATATACTACAGTGGAAAGTTCGTTAGGGAAGATTGAATATAAAGCTATATTCCCATTGGCAATAAAACTAGTAGTTTCCGCATATTGCCGCAATATTGCACATATACTTATACATAATATACTTGCTGCAATATTACAAGCCGTACCTATTGGAATTGACATTGCAGGAATAATATTGTGCGCAAGTTTATTATGGCAAGAAATTACGGAGAATTCTAAAAGCCGTCCCCACTCATTTTTGTTTATTATTTATCTGCAAGTTTTTTGACCTTGCAAGATTAAAAAAATCCTGCTGTTTGTTTTTTAATGTGTAGTTTATTCAAATAAAGAAGATAAAACAAAAGAATAGAATGGAATATCGGAAACGGTCGGGTTTTACTGCTATAGTATTTGTATTTTAAATGAAATATCATAATCATAGCTATAGAAATAGGGTGACCATGGCAATTATTATTATTTATTATTAAACATCGATTTAATACTTTTAGGTAGGCTATTTAATTTCTATAAACTATTTACGGAAATTTGTACAAAATAACCATGTCAAATATGGGTTTCTCCGCAAGAAATTGCAGAAAAACAAATAGTTTTATTGCAATTTCTTGCCCCAAGAAAATATTTGTCATTCCCACTGCACTTGCACGATTATTGCCACAATAAAATATGACACTTGCAGCAATACAAAATATTCATCTTGCAGACCGTTCCCATGAATATGTGTTGTGCAAGACAAGTATGACATATTGCCGCAAGTTTTATTGCCAATGGGAACGTAGCTTAAGGTTACGGACTACTAACTAATCTAGCGATGATCATAAATTGTAGCTGTTAATTATTTTTTCATTCAATTTAAAAATATAATTTCAATTCAACTAAAAAGAAAGTATTTCCTTTACATCTCCTTAAAAAAAAATCTTACTTGTTACAATGCTGATTGGGACTCAAGTCCGTTCAGCCACAAATTTTCCTCGAAGCTTCCTAAAAAATACAACATTAAGCTATTGGTTAAAGTAGGGAGGCATTTTACTCACTCATCCTCTGCCTCTTTTCTCGCTCGTTGTTCGGCTAACTCTGTCGGGTGTACCCGCTTCCGGTGGCCATAGTAATTACTATTCGAAATAAATCGAAGGTCACAAAATTCGCATGCATATCTTTTTTCACCAGTATGTATACCGATATGGTTACGGAGATGCTTTTTTGTTTTGAACGATTTGTCACAATACTGTTTTTTTTTTTTGGTTGAAACAATTAAATTGAAAATGAATAAAAATCGAGTCTTTATATACCTCACACCCATGCGGTTTGATGTTTGAATGCCGTTGTCGTATATGGTCTAGTAGACATTGTCGAGTCGTTGCCCAATACTCACATGATTCACATTCAAATCGGAGCGTTGAATGGACCCGTGGCATATGTCTTCTCAGTACCTTTATATTTTTTAACCATTTTCCGCACTGTTCACATTGCACCTGATGTGCATGCGGTTCATGTGTCATCTGATGACTGATGAGATTGCATCGTTGCGGAAATCGTTTATCACAAATCGTGCATATGTACGGATTTGTATCACCGAGGACATGTGATAGTCTTGTATGCGAAGATAGTCGCTTTAGTGATGGGAATGATTTCCCACATTTAGAACATATATGCACCACCCGTTCCGATTCCGGTTGATGTCTGATTCGGTGTTCGGTCAAAGCGTTCGAGTAACTGTACCGGCGGGGACATGACGGACATGCAAACGGTCGTTCCGATTCGGGTAAATGGTTTTGTAGATGGGATTGTAATGATTTCGGTGATTTCATCACCTTTTGACAAATGGAACAGGTGAACGAATCCGGTTGTAAGTGGTAGGCCATATGAAATGCCATTCTTGCTCGTTGTGTTATTTTTTCATCGCAACATATAACGTAACCTTTCCGTAAGTGCGTTTTATTGTAGTGGGTCAATAGTTTTGTTAGGCATTTGAATTTAGGACGATGGGATGGACAGATGTCACAGCTTAAAATGTAGAATCTACAACAAAAACAATTAAAATCGAATTGAATATTCTTGATTTGAAAGTTTTTACTTGTTTATTACATCAAGCAGTTCTTGACCTTTAGTTATTAGTTCATTGCCTTTTATCATAACCGGAAATTCGATGTCTTTCCATTTGATAGTTGTCGCCACTTTCACTTCAACCGGATTTGGCTATCAATGAGAAATGTGATTGGATTATATACTATAGATGCAATTCTATGATTGATTTACTCACCATTTCCTCTTCATTTTCCATCTGGCATTCATCCGGAATTTCATCCGTATGTTCATCGATCGAATCCATACATTCAGCCGATACTTCATTTTCCTTTTTCAACAAAATCCGAACCAATTCCGATTCTTTCATTTCTGTTTCCATTGATTCATCATGGTTGTTGATTGGATTCGATTCAATGTCATCCTTCAAATTCGCCAACAGTTCCTGATTACTTTGAACCTGAATATCTATAGCTTTTAGGTTTAATTAGAAAAGGAAGTGAATACATTTGTACTTACTTTCGTGTAAAACAAATGGAAATCTTCAACTTTGCTGAGACATTTCGAACAAATAAGAGTTGAGTGACAATCGGAATCGGTGATCTGTGGAGAGAGTTCAATGTTTTTATTCGGTAAATCTGGCATGAATTCGAGCTGTAGTAACTAACCTCCAGTTGAAAATACTTTAGGATTTTACCCAAAACATCGCGGGATGTCATCCGTCTCGTGAATAAACGGATTAAATCATCGTTCAGTAAACACAAACGACACGATGGCTTCGATTTAGACATCACTTACTTTCACCACGGATTATTTCTTAAATTTAATTTTAAAAATGTTTAGAGAATTTCAATTAAAATTTGATCAACAAAACAAGAGACATTTAGCTATCAGACGAACACCTGTTGGTGACATTTTAACCATGCACCATCCCTGTGGGAAACAAACGTTCACGATGACGTCACACTTCAGCCGAAATGTTGGGGCACATTTTCAACTTTTCTCGTGCGATATGTTTACAAATTAATTAATTTCTCGTAAATTCAATTCGGAAACGTAAGTATTTAACTTAAATGCAAGAATTTGTGGTGATTATGTTCGCAAGAAATTTTCATTATGAAAATTGGTTTATTATTTCAATTTATCAAAAATTTGTGACAAGCGCAACCTGAGAATAGAGAGTTTTTAAGAGGAACGGCTGATTTCACTAAAAATCGTGTCTTTTTCTCAGCAAATTATCTCAAATTTATCATTC